>JAADVC010000384.1:0-22543 GCA_023334575.1 Pythium volutum
GAGTCGAGCACGATCACATGTCGGACTGTCGGGCCTTTGGCATTCGAGGACAATGACTTCAAGATACTCCGCGCTTCTAGGATCATACGCGACCTGTAAATGTGGCAAATCATCACTGTGAAGTAAAAATACGGCTTCCACAGCAACGGGCGAATTCCTTGCAAGTTGGAGGATCACGGTGGCTGCTTGCCAGTATGCTGGTGCGTGAGTCGCGTTCGGCGTTGCCGCCCATAGCGTCGCTTGTGGTGGACGGTCTTCTTCGCCGACGATCTTCGGCGTGACCGCGCCCGCATCGTTGCCATGTGGAGGCACTTGAGTCGATGCAATGGGAGGCACCATGGACGAGTGTGAAGCAAACTGCGATGGCAATCAAGTTGGTCTTCCGTTGCTTGCCGTCGACGCTCGGGTTCCAACTTGAACGAGATGTCTATTCTGGGACATGCGACTAGTCGTCGATATGTTTCGCCAGACAGGAGTGCGATGGAAGGGCACTTGCTCAGCCGTTGAACAAGCACAGCACGTGAGTATGGTGGCGTGTGAGCGGGCCACACTCGTCACTCTCTTCACGCGTTCGATCTTGGATCGTGAACCCAGATACCCTGCGTAAATATAATCTGGTCAAGTGTTAGACATTCGGGGTCAATAGAGAAAAGGCAGCGTGTGGCAAGACCAACCTGGGTTCGAGTCGACACTCCAACGTAGAGTTTACTTTCGCTCAAAGCAGATTCCGTGATCGAATGCCATTTTGCTTTCTGCTGAGATTGCGCGTCGTGCCACAGATCGCTGCATTCGTTCTTCGCAAGTTTGCACCGGAAATCGCTTCATCACGACAAGCTTGGTAATCTGTCTGGCTTCTCACGGTTTCATTCTTGCCCGGACACCAACAGCATCGTGGTCGAGATAGTAATATTGCCGAGTGCGCACGAGATGTACAGCGCCACAAGAAACGCGCCAGTGTTGCGAGGCACCTCAAAGCAGATGCCCGACGCAATCTCGATAGACGTGCACAAAAAGTCGACCACAAGCTCCACCACGACTTGAAACACGACCACTGCGGCATATGACACGGACGACCGTGATGACACTGACATGCTTGGGGTATCAGTCGTTTGGATGCTAAACTTGGGATGGCCATGACAAAACTGATAAATCGACAGCGAGCAACCGATCGCGATGTACTCGGCGTGCATATCCTAACAGAAACAAAGAATATTGAGAAAACAACCACCTTCCATCTGACCCAGTTGGATCGGAGCAACCATACACATACCGCTTGAGCTTCTGCAGCATGCAGCGCCACGCGACGACTCTTCCATACTCGAAACGCGTCCTCAGAAGTCGATGTGGAAGACGGAGCCCCACCATCAAGTGGCTGAACCGCACGGGATACAAAGCGGACCATGCGCCTCCGTGGGAGATTCCGGGTGTGCCAACGTCGATGGATTTTCCTGTGGAGCCACCAGGTTCTGCCGGCGCGGATGATGATCTCAAACACTGCGAGCAACAACGAGCCGAGCCAAGGCAGCTGAATGATCGAGACGCCTCGTGATGACGACGCATCGCTCACTTGATTCGCGCGAAGCAATAAAATACGAACTTGCGTGTCGATGAGCACGGTCGGGACTGCGATCATCGCATGCATTTGCTCGATCCGGATTCGCTTTCGCTGCATAGTCGTATGAATCATCATCTCTTGCAGCGCCAACTTGACCACCAAGCTGCCAACCGCAAACGCAAAGATCATCACAGGTGACTCGAGGTTGACCTCCGTGGTTCCTTGAACGTAGGCAGTGGCGACATAAACCGAGAGTAGTATCAAGATGTTCTTCGGAAGTAGTCGGCGCCATGACGAGTCGAGTGCGATCACGTGTCGGGTCGCGTGACCTTCAGTATTCTTGGAAAAAAACTTCAAGAGCCGTCGCGCTTCTTGGATGATTCGTGTCCTGTAGACGTGACAAGCGATCGCCGTGAAGTAAAAGTACGGCTTCCACTTGCGCACACTTGGCCCACCTGCGCAGAACGCATACGCGACCCCGGCGCACACAACCACCGTCATGACCAGCCATTGAGACGTGCGCCATAGCAAGACGCCAACACACCGCACCAAATGGAGCTGCTGGGTTGTTGGGCTGGACAGCACTTGGACGAGGGAAAGACTTGCGCCCTGTAAGCCGGCGGCTGCGATGGCGTCGAGCACGACTGTCCACACGACCAGTGCCAAGGTGAACGACCGGAGCGACTGATCGACGGGAGATGCACTGGAGAATACGTTGCCGAGGGTCATCATCCAGCTCGCGCACCACGCAGCAACCACCGCAACGGCGGAGTTGCGTACAACATGGAGGATCACGGCGGCTGCTTGTCGGAACGCAGGTGCGCGAGTCGCTCTTCCGTGCGGTTGTGGAAGTTCTTGGCCGACGATCTTCGATGTGGCTGCGTTAGCGCAATCGTCATGTTGAGGCAGCCGAGCCGCTGAAAGTGCAGAAACCATCGACACGTGTGGTGTTCTTGTGACTGGAAAAGGAGTGCGACGGAGGTCAGGTTGATCTCAGATAGATTGCTGTCGAGGCTTGGTTTCCATGCTGACGTGGATTCTATTCCCGGAATTTCGAACAGCATGACTCGTCAGACAAGACAACGAGTGGATGTCTCACTTGAATTAGTGTTTGCAGCTTGCACACGCACATCACGTCCAGTGGGAGCGGGGGGTGGGGGGGGGTCGAACGTTGAATTTCGAGACTTCCATCGGGAGGCCATTTCGCTATCGATCATAGATCCCGTTCATGCATTATCCATTCACACTGGGAGGTCCCTGCTTGAGAAATATTGAGTTGATAGTTAGGGACAGTGCTAAAGATAGAAACGACAAAGATGCCAGACCAACCTGGGTTCGATAGGTTGCAGCTGGAAGCTCATCGAGATTGCCGAGAGAACGCAGCGCCAGAAAAGCGATCAGCGCGTCTTCCACCTCTGGATCCTTTGTGTTGAGTCGAGCGTCTCTTGTGGAACCTTGGGCTGTCAGTGCCACAGAATTGTGCTTGTGGAGTTAAGCCTTCGGCATTGCTAGAATGACAGAAATCCGTCACGGGGACATGTAGTATAGCTTGCGGTGTTTGCGGTACAGTGAGAAAACATGGCGAAGTGGCGAACGAGAGGCTAGCGCGCACCTTGTGAGGAACGGAAAACATGGAGTAGTCTCAGCGGGAACCTTCATGGGGAGATCGAAACCGAAATGATGCGAAGAACTGACCAAAGCTTCGCGGATGGCCCAGCTCAGTCACGTTGCCATGGACTTGTCGATGCCTGCGCTGGTCTTCCAAAAGTACATAGCTGGGGGTGGTTGCTTCAGAGGCCTCCGAAGGCCCGAGTAGATCACACTCTGACAAGGCCCAAACCCCACATGCCCATGATCGACTGGTACTTTGCTCGCTTACTGGATTCCTGGCTCGGTGGCTTCGATCTCTGGATGCGCATGCGTCTTCCTGCTCCGAGTGATCAGAACTGCTCGAAGGTCGCACGTGACCGTGCCTGCGTGGCGCCTCATCCTGGTTATTTGACAATTGAGGTTCACGTCCTTTCGTCATCTTCAACATCGACTTCCAGCAGGTCTTGATGGAGGTCTTCAACTCGCGACGCTTGCGGCGAACACGATTCCACCCAGTGTTCGAGAACAGCGGTGCTGTTGAAGGAAAAGAATCGGCTCCGCTTGCTCTGCTTGTATTGTTCGAGTCGTCGTCTGACATCAACGACGGAAGTGAACACAACCGATGACTTTCCGTTACGCTGCTCTCGGTTCCAAAATCTGCACTCGCCCAACGCGGATCTTGAGGTCCCACTTGAGCGCACGCGGCTTGATCTCCATCGCTCGTTTCTTCATGAGGGACAAGTCCGAAGCGACCAAGAAAACTCGTGATCTCAAATGCTTTCTCTGCAGCGCGATGCACGATGATCTTGTTGAGAATCTCTATCAAGATGGACCACTCGGTTTGATCGTCGGCGCCCAAGGCTAATCGTGTCGACTGGGAATTCATTGCCTCCAGAAGCACCGACAGAGCGAGATATATCTCCCCTCGCTCGGAAAGCGCTCGCGCCACTTGCACTACGGTCAATTTCTCGTCTACGTAGTCCTCGTCGTCCCGTGCGCATGCCCACATGCTTCTGCGCTCTCGAGTCGCTGTATGATAATGCTGATTCTTTGCGATTTGTCGAGCGATGCTGGCGGTATGATAATGGGATAAAAATACGTGTTGTCAGCTGAAACCAGATATGACCAACATGATCGCAGGAGCATTGCGATGTCTCACCGTGCAAGAACTGTTTTTCGACTCGTGTATGTCATCTCCCAAACGCCGCAAAAGCTGGTACAACGTATGATACGGGCCAGCGACACGTTCTGCAATTTGTCAAGGCACTCCCACCACGACCAACTCGTGGGCTCACCATAATCGATTACCTCGTGAAAAATACCTGTTCAACTTTGGATGATCCTCTATGCGTCCATGACGTTGTGCAGCTGCTCGACAAAATACTGAATGTCGTCCATCTGGATCTCGAGCACTGCACTCGAGAACCCATCTTGGCGAAAGTTGGCGCCCGTCTCTCCTGCGGCCAGTCGAAACGCCGTGCCGAGCGTGCTACGCGAATACATCAGAAACATGTTAGCCACCCTCAACGACACTCCCAATCACCTGCATCAACTTACTTGCGATGGACCTCGCCCGGATTGGTCGGACAGGTAATACCGACAACGAGAAAGCAGTTCTGCGCAGGGTTTCGCGTGATCAACACGAGTGGGACGATCGGCTTTTGTTGCGTGGGTTCTTCGTCTTCGTCGTCGCCATCATCCTCACCGTCACCACTCTTTTTCTTCTTCTTGGACGGTGGTAGACTACCCCATTTGCCGCTCGCGCGGTGCACGGTCAAGAGGAACAGCGCGAGTTGCGTGAGCACGTTGGGGTTCGCAAACAGATCTTGTTCCCGCTCGGGTATAGTCAGACACACGTAGCGAAAGTGCTTCACACGGACTATGAGTTTGCGTTCCATGATCGAGATACCCACGCGAACAATTGCCTGCTTCAATTCCATCGCGACTTTGATACCCGACTCCATGAGTGCACTAGACGCCACCGACCGACACGACATCGCCGTGCTCGCCAGAAAAAAGTTCTGGTGCTTGAAATCGCGAAGGTCTTCGACTTTGCCCTCATCGCCACTTTCGCTCGTAGAAGCAGGCGTAATACCCTTCGAGTCAATGGTGAAGGCACTGTTGACGGGCTGTTGCAGCACGCCTTTTTGGTGGTGGTTCTCTGCTTGGAAAACCGACGAGACGTATGCCTCTGGAGCTTCCAGCAGCGCGTGGAGACCGTGGACAGCATCGGCAGCCCCCAGCAGGTACTGGAACGCGAACTGGCGCTTGAAGGACCCGTAGAACACGTCGTCAAGCCCGAACTCTGGCGCAATCTCTTGAATCTTGTCGCGTAGTTGATGCTTCATCTCCAGCGGCATGTACGTGAATTTCTGTTGGCTTTGGCGCAGCGAAAACCCCATGCGAGCGAGAAACACGTGGAGCGTGGTCTCACCATCGCTGCCGTCGGTCGACGCGGCGTTGCGTGCACCAAAGCGCCTCGCTTGATCCATGTAGAGGCCAAGCTTGGCCGCGACATAGTCCGAGTAGTACATCGCCTCGTACAGCGACCAGTGACGGTAGCACATGAACCGGTATTCTTCCTCGAAGGAGATGCGGCCATGCTCATAGGCCGGATTCGCAATCGTCTGGTCTTCTTCTATGCCGCCGCCACCACCCGCCGCCGACGCATCCAGTGCGAGCACCTCGTCTTGGAACCGATGCACCATGAGCGTGTAGTTGTCGGCGTCGATCTCTTCCATGATAAATTGCTTGGTGAGACCGACGATCGCAAACCACAGCAGATCGCGATTCGAGCCAGCGTTCATTTGCTGGGCCAGTTCAAACGCGATCGACGCCGCCGGTGCCCCGTGGAACGATCCACGGTAGTATCGCAGGATCTGCTCGCGGCGGTGGCGCTTGGCCATCTTGGCATCCACAGTGTCCTCCATCATTTCTTGAACCTCCACCTGCACCGCCGCGCCGTCCGTCTTGTGCTTTTTTGGCGACGCCATGTCCACGTCCCCATCGTCCTCTTCGTCTACCGGTTCGTCATCAGCACCATCGTCCCGATTCTCTCCTCCGTCCGCGTCGCGCTTCCGCTTCTTCTTGTCGCTCTCTCCGTCCACTTCATCGCTCGCTAAAGCCACTTCCGATTTCTCCGTATCCTCGGTATGCTGAGGGGTCGGCGCGTCAAACTCGACTTCTGCTTCGCCTTCATCGTCATCCACTTGCTCCGCCTCTTGATCATCGTCGTCTTCGTCGTCCTCGTCCTCGTTCTCGTCGTCGTCATCGTCCTCCTCGCCCTCCGTATCGTCGTCAAACTCGTCGCGCTCAATGTCCGAGCCGTCCTCGGGGAACTCGTCAATGGCCTGCGCACCGTCGTCAAAGACTACAATTTGCTGGTTGGCGTCGTAAATGTTGGCCAAGTGGATCGGCCGGTGGCTGTCAAACACGTAGCACTTGACGGCACGCGGCAGCTGCAGCATCTGCGCGACGTTGACGATCGCGCCGCAGTTGATCATCACGATCGACCGCAGCTCGCTCGCCCCGCTGGGCGTCACGATGCGCGCATCGCGGATGCGCACAATGTCTTCGTACCCGCGCACGGGCAGCAGCGCGTAGCTCACAAAGTCGGCCTTGAAGAGGCTCGTGAGGATCGCGCTCGCGCACAGCGCGTCGACGTCGAGCGCCACGAGTACGAGCACGCTCGAGCCGCCGCTCTGCAGCGCATCGTGCTTGATTTGCCCATACGCGGCGTGGAATTCCTCCCGTGGCCACAGCATCTTCTTCTTCCTCTCACTCTTTCCTCTTGTGCTTTGAGTTTTTTTTTCCCGCCCAGCACACAAACCGAACTTAAGGGAAAATATAAATGCGAACCTAGTGAAAAGCACCACCTACTGATAGACTAGACTAGACTAGGTAGGGTGATGCGTGTCAGTTCGGAGAATTGGCAAGGACAGAGAAAGGAAGAGAAATGCTGTGGGCGTGGGTGGCGTGCGTCGCCGTGATTGTCGGTTTCCAGTTTGTGATCGGCAAAGGACAGATCGAGAAGGGTGGCAGTGCACATGGCTCGCAACGCAGCGATCCACACGGCAAGCGACGCGCGCAGCACGTCGTCACGGGGCTCATGATCCACGCCGCAGCGGGCTGGTTCTCGGCCGCGGCCGCCGTCACGGTGCTATTTGGCTTTGCGATCGCAATGTATTGCATCCACGTGGCTCGAAAACGCTTTCCAGAGACCGATAAAATGTACGTGGGGCAATTGGGTGCGCTCATGCGCCCCGCTGAAATCAACTGCACGGTGCTACCCGGTGCATTCTACTTTCTCGTCGGCTGCGGCGCGGTCCTCGCATTGTTCCCACACGACATTGCGCGGCTCGCAATTCTCCACGTACGTGTAGTAGATATATGAAATCACATATGCGCGCGATACGTCGCCTTTGACACTGATGCGGTACACCGCGGCTCATGCAGTTGTCTGTAGGGGATCCAGCGGCGGCATTGGTCGGTTCGCTGTATGGGCGCGCGCGATTCTGGCCCAGTGGCAAATCCCTCGAGGGCTATGCCGGCTGCTTTCTCGCGTCCGCGACGGCGAGTCTTGTGGAGTTTTTGTGGCAGTCCAGTCCCGAGTCGTCGGGCGCCCTGTTGCTCGGGAAGGCGGCGTTTGCGGGTCTCTGTGCAGCAGTCGCCGAGGGCGTCGACGTGGGCGGCTGGGACGACAACCTCTCTCTCCCGTTACTGTCGGCGCTCTTCATGATCTGCGGGCGGGCCACGCTTGGGATCATCTAGCGGCATAATAGAAGAACTATGGATGAGATGCGTATGCATTAAGAATCTCTCTCTAGGTGAGCTGCTCTACATGTACGCCGCGATCATCTTGGAGACGGGCCGTATCCAGTGGCCATACTTCCAGCAGAAGACCGTGTTGAGCGAGCGGTCCGCGCGCGTCCAGACCTGGTCCGTCACGAGTTCGGCGTGTTGCGTGAGCTGTTGGTACTCGTCGTGGAGCTTTTGCTGCAACTCGGGACTGCGTGTAAACATCACGAGCTGCGATTCCAAGTCGCACCCGTACGAGCGGCGACCAAAATTGGAGCTGCCAAGGATTGTGAGCTGTGGTGGCGTTTGCATGGACGGACTGAGCCACATGCCCTTGCCGTGGAATGTCCAGCCGGGATAGTTGTACTCGCGGACATTCGTCATGAACGAGCGCGAGCGCGTCTTTTCGTAGAAGTCTTGCTCAATCAGCGAGTACGCCATGGGCAGTGCGCCCTTGATGCCGTTGGCGTTGAAAAAACCGTTGGCTTCTGGTGCCGCAGTGAGTACATCCAAGTTTGCGTCACAGTTGACGAGCAGCTCGTCAAGAAAGGGCGGAAAATTGAGGTACCCAGATGCGATGCCGAGCGACGAGTTGACGGGCAATTGGCCCAGCAGCTCGGTCAGCACGACTTCGTCGTGGGTAACGTCGATCGGGGTGAACTGGATCGTTGGGAACGCCCACGTATCGTGGCCACCACGCGGTAACGACGATGAGTCAGTCTCTTCGTCTCGGTGCTTGTGGCTGGAAACAAGCTCTTCAAACTCGCGCTTCATCACGATTTTCTTCGATTCGCTTCGCGGTGCTGGTGGGTCCAAAATATAATCGTCTCGTTCCAGCTTGGCCTGGTACGAAAACGCAGTGACGATACCCACAAACTGGTGGTAAAACGCCGCAAGCCCTTCGCACTGCGCCATCTGCACGTATCGGTCTTGACGGTTCGTGAAGTAGTCTTCACTGAGGTTGGCGCCACTCAAAATGAGCGTGTCGTCCACAAGATACACTTTTGCATGGGAGACCCCCATGGTCTCGTTGAATGGTGGCGGTAGCGAAGCCTTAACGCCCTTGAGTTGCGGCACCTTGTAGAGATAGAGCTCCAGGTTGTTCGGGTACTGCTTGAGAAGCTGCTTGAACATCGTCACCGAGCTGCGGTCCTGGCCGCCGCGCTGGCCGCGCGAGTAGTCGAGCACGATCTTGACTTGAAGCGCCGGGTTCTCACGCAGCTTGTCAGCGATCGCCTCAACAAGCTTGTGCTCGAGCTCGCCCGTGCCCAGATACAGCGACGATATCGTAATGCGGTGCTGCGCGCTGCGGATGTTGGCCACGAGCTGGTCGTAAAACGCCGTGGGCGTCGGGATGATCGTGACGTGCTCGCTATGCAGCGGAAACACGCGAGAATGGCGCGCGAGCGAGCGAAAGAGATGCTCAAACGAGAGCGACGTCTGCTCCGTCCCAAGCGGCGCATCCGCTGGTGCAGCGACTGCCATGTCGACGCGGGGTGAAGCCGCCATTCTTTGTTCCCGACTGCCGTGGTGACCCGACTTCGTTCCAATGAGCTCGTGGCGTTACTGTTCTATTACTGTCAAGTACGAAAATGTGACACGGAACACGTCACACACGAGAGGGAAATGAAGCCATGTGTGGCAATTGCCAATCCACCGGTTTGGCTCGACGACTGAGTTTTGGGCGGGATCCTCGGTGGCTGGCACGCGCTATCTACCCAGCGCGTTTTGGTCGTCGAGAAGCAGCAGATCGTGACTCCTCCATGCAACGTAATAGTTCATAGTCTGTGAAACAGGACAAAGACAATCGGAAGAGAAAATTACGCATAACCGTGCCAGCAGGAATGACAATGTCAAGCGAGCTATTTCTATTGGCACATATTGGGCCACGGTCCGAGCAGCTCAACCGCAGAGAAATTTTCTCTGACAACAGCTTCAAGTTCACGCACAACACAATCTCATATGTCGAAAACGGGTTCGCGCCACCAAGAACCCGCTTCCAAACGATACGAACACTGCTTAATATCGGTTTGTAACTATTGACCCAGCGTTTCTTTGAGTCCGTTTCTACTTGAAATTTGTATGCATTCGTTTCCGCCTCAATAGTGGGCCCTGGTCCACTGGTTTGCGGTCCAGGAACTCCTTGGGTCTTTCTCGCCCTCTCGTTTTTTCCGTCTCCCGCATCTCGAAACGCTCCCACACCGACTGATAATCCAGACCACCAGAACACTATGCCGCCAGCCGCCGAGCTCATGAAGTGGTGGGCCAAGAAGGGCAACGAGGTGAACCGCGTGACGCGCCACCTCTCGCCGTACCAAGTGAACCCGGTCAAGTCGCTCATCGAGTCGATCCCGTACAAGACGGTCCGCAAGATCAAGGAGAACGGCGCCGTGCTCATCCCGTCGTTCTTGTTGCTCGCTGGCACGGTCTCGTGGGGCGTCGAGGCCAACGACCAGGACCACCGCAAGCACTGGTCGTAGACTCATCCAGTGGTTTTTACATAGCCTCCCTCCAGCGCCTCCTGCCTCCTCCCTCGTCGAGCGAATACACGTCTTTCCTTTTTTCTTCTTGCCGGCGTGAGGTGTCTCCGTCTTGGGCGTGTCGAGTGCGCGCGTGCTTTACCTTAGAGATCGACTGGCGTCCGTTGGGGGATCCGTGGACCGTGGCAGTGGAAAGAAACGGGCAAGAACTAGTGCGCGCCAGTCGACCGATCGTCCGGCTAGAGGATGGGAGTGCGTGAGAGAGTATTTTCAGTATCGGACGAGCGAGAAAATGACACGGAGAAAGAAAAAATACAAAAACAAGTTGAAGTGAAAGATGCCCTCCTCTAGTTCGTGTCGTGCAGAGGGTGCTTGCTTCGTGGCTTTATCCCAAGACGAGATCCTCATGCTAGCTGCTCGACCAAGGGACAGTAAGTCGGCATTGGGAGTTTTCGTTTGACTTGGAAGACACTATCATCGTCCATTAAATCACAGGTAAATTTGCCCCATGCTGTCGCACTCGTCCACAGCGTGACCTGCATCCACAAGTCCCCACCCATGCCCCTCGTTTTTTCTCATACACATACACCAAGCGTCATCTCCAACATCAACACGGTGCTGAGGTTGGCGATGAGCACCCACGTTCCCCCACAATAGCGTGGACCACGTTATCCCACTTCCCCATTCGCCACTGTCTTGGAGTTCCCAATCCTACGTACACTACACTATCTATGGTCATACCTGAGATTGAGCCACGCCCGCCCCTTCCCTCTTTTTCCGTCTCTCTGTCTCTCGTTGCGTTGTGCATCACACTGGGTCCCATCAATCTCTCTTCCAGCAAAGCACCCACAGAACACGAACGGCGCATTCTCTCCCTTCTCTTCTCTCCCTGCCCCTCTCTCTCCTCCCCCTCTATCTCTTCTCTCTGTGTTCTATATGGACGCGCAGTCGGCACCCGCAACGCGGCCAGCGCATCGCCAGCTTGCGCGCGCCGAGTCGGTCGACAGCATGATGTTCACGGCCGCCACCAACTCGACCTCGAGCTTCCACGACGTGACGGCCTCGTCCGCTGCGACCAGCAACAACAACAACAACAAAGCCAAGCGGTCCGTTTCATCGGCCTCGGCGGCGTACGCGTCGTCGTCGGCGCTGCCGCGCGCGCCCATGGCGCAGCCGTACGCGAGCATTGGGCGCTCGTCCATGTCGGCGACGCTGTCGGCCCACGCGGCGCTGCGTGAACGCTCGAATTCCTGGGCGGTCGGCTCGACGCCGGCTACGCACCGCTCGCATTTCCCCGGCATGGGCCACATCATGGACGATGACGCGTCGGACAAGCTGCACCGCGAGATTGCCAAGGCCACCAAGGTTGTGGATACGTTTCTCTCGCCCAAGCTGCTCAAGGACCAGTCGATCCCGCGCGAGCTATTGGTCGAAGCCTACGGACTCGTGTTTCTTACGGTCTACAAGGTGGGCTTTTTGTTTTCCGGTAAGATTGGCAACGGCTTTATCATTTCGCGCACGGCCGGCGGCTGGTCGGCGCCGTCGTTTCTGAGCTCGGGCGGATTGGGATTCGGTATGATGGCCGGCGGCGAGGTCGTCAACTATATGATTATCCTCAACTCGCGCAGCGCCGTCAAAGTGTTTACGCGCAATGGGCAGTTCCAAGTCGGGTCGGAATTGGATATCGCGGTCGGTCCGATTGGTCGCGCTGCCAGTGCGTCGGTGAATGTCGGCCGCGGCGGCATCGCGCCCAACTATTCGTACAGCCACAGCATGGGTCTCTATGGCGGCATTGGACTTACGAGCGCCGTCATTTGCACGCGGAAATCGGTCAATGCCAAGTGCTACGGCGCCAACGTGACGGCGCGCCAGATTCTCGGCGGCGAAGTGCCATGCCAACTCGCGTTGCCGCTGTGGCAAGCGCTCGACCGTGCGCTTGGTGTTGAGCGCCAGTACGCGAACGGGTTCCCGCTCTTTCTGTCGGCCGCGACTGGTGTGCGGTGCGATACGTGCGGCCACAATAATACCACGGAGAGCTCGCAGTGCGCGCAGTGCCGAAGCCTCTTGGTCTATAGCGTCAGCGTGCACTCGGGCAAGCGCAGCGTCGGCGAGCTGGTTGTGACGACCAACCACGCTGCACCAACTGCCGGCGGCGCGGCGCCCGTCTCGTCGTAAAACAACCGAGCGGTCGGTCACGTTCGTCTTCGCTCTCGTGCTCGTCTCCCTATCTCCCTTATTGCCCCAGGTACCTCCCAAAATATATCAGCGTATGATTACGTTTGCTGCTCGTAATTCCCTTTTGTCGAGCCGATTGCAGCTCAATTGTTTTGTTACTGCCTGTCGATGGTGCTTGCTTCGGTCTCGTACTTGTTGGCGTTTTTGGAGCTGAACGCGCGGGCGAGCCGTCCCGTGGGTACGGTCGCAGCAGTGCTGCTCACATGCGTGCTTTGCTTGGCCGTTCGACTGGCGCCGCCGCGGCCACCGCCGTGGTGCTTTCGGTTCTGGTTGAAGCGCGAAATGTGGGCCACGAGCAAGATCTTGGTCTCTTCTTCCGACATGATTTGGCGTTTCTTGGCGACTAGCACATAGTACACGGCGACAATGAGAAGAAGTCCCAAAAAGAAGACGGCCTCGATACCGTCGTGGCCCTGGAAACCAAGCACGGCGACGATGCCAAGCAGCCACGCGGCGGTGCTTGGCGATTGGAAAATTGGTGCGGAGTGAAATGTAGCCAATGGTCTGGCCGGCGTACGAGCTGAATGCAAATAGCAAACACAGCGGAAGCACGTAGGCCGTGGCGGACGCAAGGTAGAAGACGAGCAGACACGTCGCGTAGCCGAGCACGGAGCTGAGAATGATGGCCAAATGCGGTGTGCCAAACCGCTCGGAGGTCGTGGCGAGCCACGGCGGCAGCAGTCGTGACGCGGCCATGGCGTGGATGAGCTAGGCCGAGGCCCACTGGAGCCCGTACGCGCCCGCGTATTCCGACGGCATGATGAGAATCGGCGCGATTTGCGGATCGATGTGGAACGCCCGCGAAAAGCCGTTGGCCAAAGGAGTGTACGCACTCATTACAGACGTCAAACCGCCATCCATGGGGAGAGAGACGCACGTCATTGACGTGAAGATGCCGACGCAAAACAAGGTCACAGCACACGCGGTCTGCGCGATTGGAATTTGATGCCGTGGCCTGGGCACGTCGTCACTCGCAAGGTTGATCGCTTCGACACCGAGAAAGAGCCATGCAAAGAATGGGAACACGACCATCACCTGGCTGATGCCACCGGTCGCAGGTACGAGTGGATCCTTCGAGGCGCTCGCGGTAAAGTCGACCAGACTGAGCGTGCCAAAATTGTGGAGCAGGATCAGAAACAACTCGGTCATACCGAGCACGAGAATGCCGAGCCAGAATGGGAACCCACCGATGCACTGGACTATGGTTGTTGGGATGTAGTAGAAGAGCCAGAGCAGCGGCTTGTAATATCCAAGCGAAGGCACCACCATCGCGACAACGTCGACTGCGCAAATGGCCTGGAACGCCACGCTTGCAACGTACTCGAGCGTCTCCAGCAGCCAATCATGAACGCCGGAAAGAAGCCCAGCGTGCATCGCGCAAGACCAAACGCACCACCGGCAAACGGGAGTGCACTGGTCACCTCGGAGATGCAGAGACAAACGTCACGTACGCGAGCCCCATGACGAAGTACATGGCGACGTAGCTTTGGAGACCGGCCGAGAGGCCGAGGTTCCAGCTCGTGGCGTTGCCACTGATGGTCATGTTGATGCCGAGAAAGTAGAGAAAGATCGTCGTGGGGTGGAACTTGCCCAGGGACACAGTCGTTGCATTGGTTTGGTCGTGGCTGCTGCGGGCGTTGGCGGCGTCGGTGTCGACGGGGATGATCTTGCCCGCCGCGTGCGGCTGCTTTGGCGCATCGACGTTCTTTACCACAATGGAATTTTGACCATGCTGGTCGACGCTGGAAGGATTGTTGACTGAAGAGGAGGAGGGAGAAACGTCCTCGAAGGCAGACTCTTACTTCCGCTGACTCAAGTATTCCTATCGAAGTGATCTGGGCTCAGCAGTCTTGGCTGACCAGGAATTTAAAATTGGCTCCCACGGCAAGCAGCAGTCAGCCCAATATAGTGATAACCTGTGCGCGTGAGCGAAGCACTTGACTCGTACGTCTCGGCCAGGTGAGCGAGAAGCAAAGACCACAAATGCTCTGGTTATGCACGATCAGTTGCGTTTTGACCTGGCTATGGGCAGACATGCTCAAAGTTTTCTGATGAGACCAAGTCGCCGTGAATATATAGTTTTGGTCGGCTTGGAATTCCCAGACGTCTACTGACTTTGACCGCGACGTGTGCTGTGTTTTCTCGGAATGAACGCCTCGCCAGATTGTGCACGTGATATGATTTCCCATTGTGGAATGCCCATGTAACTGTCACCATTATCTCACATTCCCCCGTCGAGAGTCAAGCCCTTGCATATGTGCATGGCATCTTCGATCTAGATATGAAATGCTCTGGTGCAGCCACATCCACATCCACATCCACAGCGCGAATAGAATGCCGTGCGAGTGGTCCCGTGAAGAGAAAGTAAAATTACTGTTTGTGGCGTGTCATCGGTCATTTATGGATGAGCGTGTAGCTACGGAATCTCCAATCGCACTACACAAACCGACCTCACGGCTGCCTCATTGAGGTCGTGCCGTCAACGAAATGCGTGCAGCGCGTCCTCGAAACCGAGTGGAAAATGAGGTGGAAGGCCAGGTTCACAGTCCACTGCTCGCGTCGCCAGCGCACGGCGCTCCGCTGTCGACACATTCATGATCGCTGCAGTCCTCTCGCCGGAAGCACTGCTGAACGAGAATGCGGTTCTCTTCCATTGGGTGATCTCTGCAAGCTCGGTGCAGTACGGTGTCCCGTAGGCCTTAAAGAGTCTCGCTGGCATCTGTGCCACGTGCTGGACAAAGCCGTCCATCCAGGACCAAAACGTCGTGACGTTGGTGTTTTGTAGGAACAGTACGTACAGCGCTGGACTTGGACGCATGACGTGGAAGGGCAGCTCTTGCACGAGCGTATTGCTCGCAATGGTAGATTATTCGACGGGACAAATACTGTTCCGGTCCCGTTTTGGACGGTCTATATAACCTGCGTAACCTGCGTAACGTGCGTGTAACCCATGCGTTTGCACTTCAACTTGAAGCATGAAACTGGCTGAATATTTATTTGAGCGGACGTTTGCCAGGCCGAATATTGATGTATACACGCAGGTTCAGTCTGGAGATGCAAGACGCTATCCATGTATGATCTTGTTATGCTGCATATGCATTGAAAGGGCCAAAGAACCCCATAGTCGACAGATTCAGCACCAGATCCGGCGCCCGCACAAGTCGTCATCGTCGTCGTACAGAATTCCGCGGCGCACGCCGAGCTGGGTGGTGACGGCAGCACCGACGACGTGCCCAGGCCGTCAAAGTTGGCCGACGACGCCGCGAGGTCGGCAAGCTTGGAGGTCGCGCCCGTGTGGCGCGTTTTTCCGTGAGCTCGTAGCCGGTGCTGTCGACCGTCGTTTGCGCGACGACGTTCTTCCACGGACTCGCGCCAATAGTTACAAACTTGCTCGACGACGGGCTCGCGACTGCGATCGACTGGATGGGAATCACGTCCTTGTCGCACTCCTGCTGCTCGGGTCCACGAGTGGCTGGGAGCTGCTGCACATCACGGCGCCCGTGCACTTGGTGCGCGACGATAGCACCGGAATGCGCGCCTTGGAGAGGTACTTGGACACGACCGGCAGCACTTTGGTTACGCCAACAGTGCGGCGTCGCGTTCGCACTGTTGGGGCCGACGCCCAGGCGGTGATACTCCGAGGCCATGTCATGGGGACGAACAAGCCGTAAAACGACTCATTGGCCCCCATAGCCATGGCCGTGGCGCGCAAGAAAGCCCGACCACCGGCGTGGGCTCGTGGAACGCGTCTGGCGGATGATGTGTAGCGTCCTGTCGAACTGGTTTAATGTTTGCTTGGCCACAAACAAGCCCGTGGAAGAAAACCCGCACGTGGCGGACGTCGTTGGTCACCACTCGGCTAGTGCCTGCGCTTGAGCCGCTCACTCATGCCGAGCGGAGTGGCCGTGTACACGGGCTCGGCAAGTGAGGGTAAATTTCGTACTTGGCTCGTTGACGATCGTCGGACTAAACACGAGCCGGTACGACTTCACGTACAGCGTGCTGACCGTTCCGGTATACTGGTTCGTCAGCCGGCACCACACTACGCACGAGCAGCTCTTCACCGGGCAGCGTCTGGACCGCGGCTTCGTTGCTCGTGTCGTCGCGATTGCCGCGAACCGACAAACGAGTCGGCAACTGTTTCCAAGGGTCCCACGCCCCTTTTGGGGTCGGAAAAAAAGTCCATATCCGCCGAAGCGCGCCGTACTGACGGGCGGCCGTTCCTAGCCGTCGCACGCGCTGTTCGGACAGCCGACCGACACAAATACACAGCGTTCCAGAATCATCGCACTTGTGGCATTGCCCCCTTCGCATTTCACGTCAACAGTTTTGATATATTATCTTCACACGATATGGTTTGTAAGGCCCGTCCAGAACGGGACCGGAACAGTATTTGTCCCGCAGAAAACATAACCGCTCGCAATCACACTCATGATGCCGTTGATTTCGAACATCTCTGGAGCGATCGAGCGGACCGCACAGCCCGTGATCGAGATATCGAATGGCTTGAGGCGAAGCACGACGTTTGGAATCTCTGTGAGCTGGGCATACTCAAAGACGAGGCGCATGGCCCGAGGCCATTTCGTGGCGAGGTCGTTTGGCAGGGGGCGCAAGTTGGTCACGCTCGTGATAAAGCTGATCAGCCGTGGGGGGAAAGTCAGCCGCTTGTAAGCCTGCTGGCAGCTCACCGCGTGGAAGGTTTGTGCGTACAAGGGTGAGCGATCTCAGATTTGGGTGTGACGAAGCAGCTAACGCTGCCTTCTCGGTCCATTCGACCACGGTCGAGTTGTAGATTTTCAGACCGGAGATGTATTGGTACGACCGCAGCGCTGTCGGGACTACAAGCTCGGGGCAGTGGCGCACCACAAGACGAGCGGTGCGTTCCGGATCAAACGCCTTCCAAGCAGATGCCATGGCGTCATCTCTTCCGGACGATTGAAGCACGTGGCAGTTGAGCTCGACAAGCGAGCAGCCGGGCAGGTGGCTCAGCCACGGCTTCAGTTGTAGTGCACACGGGTATTCGGTCTGGATCGACTCGGCGATGCCATGGATGACGACGATCGCCATGCCCCACAGCACGAAAACTATCGGACGAGTTTGCGGACGACAAACGATTCGGAAAGTCGCGTCGTATGGGAGACAGCGATCAACTGCGTCTCGGGTCCAATGACGGCGACGACGTTGAGTTGAGGTCCCGTTTTTCTGCGTTTCTGCGTTACCGACGGGCGTGAGCAGTGTCTTGATGGCGTCCATACAGAGTAGCAAGCCAAGCGCAAAGCCAATCGACGATGCCACATCCAGCAACACATCGCACAGCAGGCTCAGGAGGCGCCGCTGGATCGTGCGGCCGCCGTAGCGGTAGTGGAGCAGTGGGAGTAGCCATCAGTTGACGAGGAGAAGAACGACATAGAGGCGGATGAGCCACAGCCTTGGGAGCAAATGCGTCATGCGATGGAGCTGGTACGTCTGCAACGCCGTCTCGACCATTTCACGCGCCAATACGAGGTGGTCAAAGTAGATCCAATCGACGCCGAGCGGGCCGTCGCGCGCAAACACCAGTCGCATCGACTGGTCCACGGCGCTCGACAGTCGACTGGAGAGGTGGTGCGAGATCTTGGGTGGCTTTATCGTGTGGAGAGTCCACTTCACGAATAAGCGCGGCTGGAAAGTGAGCTTCCGCTCGTGGATGGACCCCGCGACCATGAGCAGAATGAAAACCGCGTGGACCGCAGCGAGGGCCATACAGACCCGTGCGACCGTGGCGTACTGCGAGTTGTCGATGCCGATCGTGAGCACATTGAGCTGGACGTTCACGTACGTTTGCTGTAGGCGACTGTAGACGAGTGCGACGCCAACGTAGAAGGTGACATTGACAAGATGGAGAAGCAGCAGCGCTGTCCACCAGACGGCAAAGCCCCACCGACTCGCGATGGTGCACCGCATTGCCGTCCATGGCGAGATTTTCTAAGACTACCACGACAGGCCGTCGTGGCTCTTTCCGATATAGAAGCCCTCTGTGTGCCGCAGTAGACCCGAGAGGCAAATGACAATTTTATGCGACTGGCGCATAGCTATGTATGGGGCTGCCTGAGGGAGCCTCCCCTTGGAGTCACTGCCAATGAGCTAGCCCGTGGAGTTATCCTTGCCACGGAAGGCAATACGACCTCACCAGAGTGTGCCTGGATATCTGGGATTCTTCCCACCCACCGCGACGTTGTAACGGTAGCATACTCGATCGCGGAGGCAACGCCTACTATTGAACTTATCTATTTTGACGGCATCACAGAAGCGGGGCGATTGCTCTAGTATACCTCGAACTAGTATAGCCCAGTGAATGTAGCTCACGCATTCCACCAGCGCTGGCACGACTGGTTCAGCTCGTTCCACGTGCAAAAGAACGTGGCCTCGCACAGCGATACATCCAGTCCACTGCAACTGCCCGCTGGTGGCACTGGCATCGGAGCCGGTGTCGTCGCTAGCGGCGGCAGCCGGTCGGCACCGATCGCCACGCGAAAGGCCGCGATCGCGTTCACACGGCCGTAGCCGTACTGCGGGTTTGGAAACACCGTGGACGACGTGCCGCCGCACGCCATCCCCGTGGATTGCAGCGTCGCCGTGTCGGGCGTGGCCGTCAAGATCGCTTTGATCTGGTCGAACGTTAGAGTGGGTCTAGCCGAGAGCAGCAGTGCGACAACGCCCGTGACGTGTGGTGCCGCCATGGACGTGCCCGAATCGATCCGGTAGTCCGAGTCGCCGGTGGCCGACGCGGACCGCACGCTTTTCCCGGGTGCCGAGATCTCGGGCTTGAGCAAGCCAGCGACAGTCGGGCCCTTGCTAGACGTTTGCGAGAGCGCGTCACTCGCGTCGGTCGCGCCGACCGCAATGACGTTCGGGTCGTCGGCCGGAGAACCCGTGGTCTGGCACGCGGGGCCGCTGTTGCCATTCGCGAAAATGGGGATAATACCCGCGGCTCGCCACGTGCGGATCGCTTCGCTAAACATACTGGTGCTTTGCGAGCCGCCCCACGAGTTCGTGATGACGTGCGGGGCCTTGGCGCAGTCCCTGTTGTTGCCCAATGGATCCGTCGGACACGTCATGAACTCGGCACACGCCAGCAACGCGCTTTGCGTGCAGTCGCCCGAGCCGTCGCAGCCGCGGCACGCGATCCAGGCCGCGCCCGGCGCGACGCCGATGCCACCGGCGCCGACGGCCGTGCCCATGGTGTGGGTGCCGTGGCCGTTTCCATCAATGGGCGATGGTGACTTGGTGAACGGATCGTACCAGCCGTGATCGCGTCGGAAATTGGACTGTAGTGCCGTGTGCGTGCCCAACACGCCCGAGTCAATGCCCCCGACGACGACGCCCTTGCCCGTCGTGCCCGCAGCCCACACAGCTGGCGCACCAATCTTTGTGACCCCCCACTCGTTCGCCGCCAGCACTGACGTGCCTGCAGTCGTGATGTTGCTCTTGTTGTCGGACGTGACGGCTGCGGGTAGGGACAGCACGTGCTCTTCTTCAAGCGATGCGACGCTGGCCATGGCTGCGAGCTTTTCGACGAGCCCGAGCGACGCGTCGCGAAAGTACACTTGGTTTGAGATCCAAAAGCGGCGCGTCGCACTGGCCGAGACGCTGGCGTCGCTTGCTTCCTGGGTAAGCGCCTGTGCGACACTGGACTGCGACGCGGTCGCGTGCTTCTCGAGCGTCTCGACCAAGGCCGCGATCTTGGCGCCGCGTGACGCAAAGCTGTCTTCGCGTGCCGTAAAACTCTCGAGCACGGACGCCGTCGTGTCGCGCATCGTGACAATCAGGTTCACTGTCCCTTGCTTCTGTAGCTTGCGGTGGACGGCGTGGTCGATGCGTGGCAGTCGCGTCGCCTCGACGGCGGCGGTGGTCGTGGCCAGGGCCAGCCAAACCGGCGCGAAAACCTTCATGGTGAGCGGACGTAAAAACGACTTGGGGTGGTTGCACGCAAGTGGAGAAATGAGCGGATGGAACCGCACGGGATATCACAGAGGGACACGTACGCGAGGGCCGAATACCGGGTACTAGGAACTTGATTCACGTTACTTGAAGCACGATGCAAGCGTCACGTCGCCAGTGACTGGGCTGGCACCTGTGAAAATGGATACCGTCTCACCCATGACCAATTCTATCATGTTACAGGATCATGTAAACCTTCATAATTTATATGCCAGCGTGTGTGAGCCTGGTTGAGAGAGCCTTTACTCAGCATGCTTTACCGATATATATGATAACCTTCAAGATTGGATATATCACGCAAAGGTTACGTAATGGCCACCAAATCCCACTGTACGAGCTGGGCCTGTCGTGCGTGACGTCAGACAGCGCGACTGTATCATGTTTTTTTTCATTAGTCATGCTTGTCGCAGCTGAAGAACAGTTGTAGCCAACTTGGCTACAACTGTAACACATCATGCCCTTGGCTAAGCCAAGGGCATGATGTGATATTAACTGTGTCTCTCGCTTGCACGGGGCCTCCTGCCAGTTGCTTCTCAGTCGGAAAAATCGGGTTTCGGTGATCTCAGGTATACATAGTTATTCAGTCCCTCGTGGAGATCCCATGAACCAGGCCCTACATTGGCCTCTGCTGGGTGACCACAGAGGGCCACGTCATGGTTAACTACCACTGCATCGCGTTGCAGAGCGAAGCGAGCACGACCGCCTTTGATTTGGTGCCGACGGTGCGTCGTGCGCGAACGACGAGTGCCGCGACTCTGGCGGCATTGTCGACGACCTCGGCGTTGGTCGCGCCCGATCCGGTGCTGGCTTACGCCGTCGTCAAGCTGCCCACCAAGACTTCGTTCTCCCGGTACGGATACCTGCAAGTGCGGACGAGCACGCGTTGGTGAAGAGATCTAAGCCCCGCATTTCCCCGGGTCGTGGTACAGCGGCGACGCGGCACGCATTACTGCAGTCGACGCGAGCGTGCGTGGCCGACACGGAAGGCAGCTCATCGGGCACGTCCGTGATTTATACATGGGACAAGGCCGTTGTGGCGCTTCACCCCTTCGGCGGCTGCGACAACTTGGGCGTGAACATGCGAGCCATTGTCCAGGATCTCTGGTCGAAAGGAATCTCGAATTAAGACATGTTTCGTGGCCAGCGTGGTGACACCAGGCAGCCAAGTACATGGGGCTGCGAACGGCTGCGTGCGAAGCCACCTTCTCGTGCATGTGCAATGCCCTCGCGGCAAAGTGCTAGTGCTGGCGGAACTAGGAAGGTACGGTGTGGTCGCGTCGACAAGATCATTGGAAGGTGCATGAGAGATCTAGTAAGGGATGATTCTATTATATTTTGCCAGCAGAGTTATCGGCGTGATTGTCGTTTCCATTCTCTGTGTACGTGTGCGTCGCTCAACGACGCCACCCAGTCAGACGCTTGTGCGAAAAAAATGTAGTCGATTATGGAGAAACATTGGGGATGGAAAAGACTATGCCCAGGGCACTGTTCTCGAAGCGAAGCTGAGAGTTAGGAAGCAAGGGAAGAAGACAAAATTTGACCCATATTTTAACGTTGCTGATTGGCTCACAAATAATCATTTCATCCAATGGAAGCAAGGCCATGATTTGCCCTCGGGCGAGAGAACCATCACTCACATATGGGGACATTCACTCCAGTTCTTGAGCACATTTTGATGTTGAAGCTGTTGAAGTTGCCGTTCTTAAGTGGCCTACTCTAGCCACTTACTCCACACAATCATACCTTTACGATTCTCTCCTCGTGCTACTTCGTGATAAGGCTGTGGTTGGCGTGACAGTAGCTGGTCTTAACTACATCATTCTTGGTACCGACACCGGCGCTCGCCGCCATTTTTACCACATAGTGGCCACCGTCCTGGAGACTGATCGTACACCCGGGCGCCATA
>JAADVC010000385.1:0-22496 GCA_023334575.1 Pythium volutum
CGCCGTGATGACCGTCGTGATGACCGCCGCTACCGTCGCTGGAACTAGCGGACGGCGAGACCGACGACGAACGTGCCTGCGGCGAGAATGGGCACTCAATACGTATTTGCGTGACGCCCTTGGAGCGATTTGCCAGCGACGACAACCGCCTCACATGAGAGAGAGAGAGACAAGCGAGGTGAGATACGTAGGATCGTTGTGTGTCTTCAAGAAAGAAATCTATTGATGTTGAGACCTCAGCTTGTAGTGGCTACTAAGGGAAAGTGCACTTAGCACTAAGACCATTGATTTGGACACCCGACAAGGAAGATCGGCGTAACCAGCACCGCTGAGAGCGAATCGTTGGCATGTGTATTACTTATACTTTAGTATTATAAGGACCCTGGCTGAATGCGCCAAAAATTCACGTCATTATAGGCCTCGTCCCCCATGCTACGCGTCCGCACATGGGACGACAGCACGTCGCACACAAACTCTTCGGTCGCAGTGACCACGCGTTTCATGGACCCTGGCGGCGGCGAGAGCGACTGTGGCGACGACGGAAGCGACGATGTCGAAGAGGCCGTAAGGGATGGCGATAGCGACGACGCATCCTTCTCCATACTGTCGAGTCGTTTGGCACGAGCCGAAAAGCGAGGCGATGGTGAGCAAATCGGAGGAAACATCTTGTCCAGCAGGCCCAGCAGACTCGAGTACGACTCTTGATAGTTCATCATCGAACGGTGGCGCAGGCGGCCGTCACCTTCGTCCACGAGAAACACTTTGCCGGGAAACACGCCGACCTGTGTGAAGACAACACTATCGGCGTACGTCTTGCCAAAGGCCGCGTAAAAAGGGTTCACGTCTTGCGGAAACAGCTTGCGAAGACCATTGAGCGCCGCGAATTTAAAGTAGCGCGTGGCGCCGCTTGTTCTGGGGTCTTCTTTGTCGGAGGCTAACAGGCGATCAGGAGATAATAGCACGGGGCCGTTGGGTAGACATAGATCGCGATTTTCCGAAGAGCCTCGCCGCAGCTTGGCGTGAATGAGGTCGGCTTGGGAGAGCCCACGGCTTGTGAGGTAGACGATGCGGTATCCGTTCCGAGCGGCGCGGGCATAAAATGCGAGCGCACCCTGGTGGGGGTCCGAGTCTTTGTCTTTGTTCGTCAAAAGCGTACTCAGACGGCGGCCCGACGACGAGGGCGCCACGCGCGAGATGGCGCCGTCAATCTCAGCAATGATGATCTTGGCCGAGACTGGCCACAGGTACATCTTGGCGCACACGCTCTCTGAGCCGGTGGCTGTGGCCACGACAAACTCAATGTCGTTGGTGCCGTGGCGCAGGCCCATGCGAGCGATCTGCTCTTGCGATGGCCGCAGCGTCTTGCGGAAATAGAGCGGTGTGGAATCCGTTGGCAATGGTGACGAGGGTGGAGCAACGACTGGCTGGAACGTGGACCCAGATGCGGTCTTTGTAGACTCGCTACCAGTAGACGTGGAGCGTGGGAACCACTGAAACCACCGCCGCGATTGCGTGTCGATTCCATCCGTGGTAATACTGTTGTCTTGTCCGAGGCTGAATCGGTCTTCGTCCTCGTCTTCTTCTTCTTCGTCGTCGTCTTCGTCTTCCTCGTCCAAATCGCCAAACCAAAACCCTGACTCGACTCGCTCGGACACTCGCCGCGACGCACGTTTATTTTGTTGAGACCATGCGCACGTGAGTGGGAGGGGCTGCGAACTCGGGAACAGCACACGCGAGACAAGGTAGGCTTGGATGTCGGTGTTGAACGGACAGATCTTGCCGTCGACGAGGAACCGGAGATTCGGGTTTTGCAAAAAGGCCGCGGCGCTTTCTTTGAAAGATTCAAACGTGATGATGTGGTCGGAAAAGATCGCATGGGCCTGCTCTCGCGTCTGGGCTTCGCTCAGTAAGTGACCACACAGCGACATGCATGGGTGATCTACAGTACGACCAGTCAAGAGTAAGCACGAGACCGTCGGAGACTTTCAGATTTGGGACTGGTACCTGAGACGTAGGGTCCGGCTTGCAGGTTCTGTATACTCTGGAGGTTCTCTACCTCGACGGCATCGAAATATACGGACCCCGACTTGACCATCGACTGGGTGTTGGTGATACCGGTATTGGTGGTCTCGCTCTCGACCACTTGCACTTGAGAGTCTTTGGCGCCACCGCTGAGGTCATCTCCGGACGCCGCGCGTACGATGGGCAAGTCGCCCCACCCCCACGTCAGTCGTTCGGACGATGTGCTCGCCTCGCGGGACGGCAGTCGAGGATCCGACACGAGCCTATACTCCCACACAAGACGTCAGCATCCTTGATTCCTTATCAAGTCCGTGTGAAAGGAAACTGAAGAAAGCATACCGGTACGCGTCATGCCACTCGGCCGGCTGCTCGAGAGATTCTTGGTGTTCACCGTTGGTCACCTTTTGGCTCGCCATGGTGTCTACGGCTTCTGTAGTCTTCGATGAAGGCGACACGGCCGCATTCACGTCTATAACAGAGTGAGGGGATGCGGACACGGTCGCAGCCGCGGCCGCCGATGACGACGATGGACTTGCGAGGGGTGACGTTCGGTAGTCGTCGTCAACCGGCGACTCGACGGCGTCGACAAAAAACGCTTCACCCGCGGCGCCCAACTACAAAAAGTCACCGACCTGTGAGTTCCCGTTCGTCCCCCCATATGATCATCAAGTGTATATTATAAAGCCTTACCTTCATGTGGACATCGGGGACAACCTCTCCATTCACGACTAGCGTCACAGTCTTGTCGGCCTGGCTCGTGAGCTCGCCGCCGCGGTGGCCAAAGTGGACGTGGAACGGCGTGCACTGGACAGTGCCGTTCTCGTGCTCGACCGTGACAATGTCGATCGCGCCCGAGACCGTGGCCTGCTGAAAGTCAAAGACGTTCGTGACGTAGTCTTTGACCGAGTAAATGACGTTCATTTTTTGCCGCCAATTTCCACGCGATTCGAGCGCTTCTTTCGCGAGCGGATCCGCAAGTGTCTTGTGCGTGGAATGCAGTGCTCGTCGTGCACGTAGCGTCGGGCAGATACGAGGAAAGACGGCGCGACGGAGTGCTCTTGCTTGATCTGTTTGTGGCGTGGTCAATCGCAGACTGCTTTCTTCCGCGTCCCCACTCCGCACAGCAGACTTGAAGAAAAAACGTCAGTGCTTCAATACGCTGTATTTCAACCAATCCAAATTATCAAGACCATATTTATAGCCAATAAAAGCTGTGCTTGAAGATCCGTAAAGGTTGCTTTTTTGGGTAGAGGATGGGGGACGCGAGCGACTGCGTCGAGCCTGACGTCGCCGGCCACTGTCCATGACGCCGCCATAGACCCAAGCACCAGCGTCCTCATACTATGTTCCTACGTGTGAGGGGGCACTGGGCTTCACTCTCACATTCCCAGTGTGTTTTTGGACAAACGCGTCCCATGCCGATATTGTCGATACTGGTACTGTGTCAAACAGTACCGATACAGACGCGGCTGGCTGTAATCTCACACTCAGATTCACCATGTGAGCTAATGCAAAAACATGTTTTTTGTATTGGTTTCTCTCTCTCTTTCTCTCTCGTCTCGTTCGCAGAGAACAACGAGTGACGCCATCCCTGCCGTCGGGGAAGACGAACCGAAAAAAAGAAAAGCGAGGGGGGGGAAGATCCAAAACGAATCTCGGGCATGCAATGGGAGACGCTTCTCCTCGATAAAATAGGGGGGTGAGGGCAGAAAAAAAGAAAGGCTGCCGCGACTCTAGACGGCTGCGACTTCGACGTCGTCTTTCTTTTGCGCCGCCTCAAAGTCGCGCATGCTGCGCGACTCCATGTGGGCGATCGAGAGCTTGTGGTTGAACGCGCGCGTGACTTTTCCAATATCCGGTGGCGAGTACCCGCCAGTCGAGAGCGGCTCGCACGGCACAAACTCGAAGCGGCACGCCTGGCCACGCATGCTCACGTCGACCAGCAAGCCATCGCCCTCGCGAATGCCAACGTACCGCCGGTGCTGGTTCATGCTCTTGAGGTTGCCCAGCGACGAATACTCCCATTGAAGCCCCGTCTTGCCGCGCACCCACACGGGGTTCTTCATACGTAGATCGCGAAAGCACGAATACGTGGACCGCGAAAACATATACTTGCCCGTCTCTTCGTGGACAAAGCTCACCTTGATGCAATTGTACACCTTGGCATAACACTCGAGCTTAAAGGCCGTGCGGCCACACGTCTCGGGCGAGTCACCCTGCGGCACAATGTCGACTTGACCGCTGGGCAGCACGCGCACATACTTGTTGCCGTCGACTCGTAAAAAGACGCGCTTGCCCGAGAGCTGGAGCACGCGGTCAAGCACGCTCCGCGAGAGCGCCTTGATTTCTTCAATCTCGAGTTCGAGCGCATCAACGTCTTCCGAGGGGATGCGCGCTTCAAACGGCACGCGGCCCTTTGCGCGCGTGAGGTTTTGCTTGCACCACTGCTCGCCCGTCATGCACCAGTGGGCCGCGTGCTCGCAATTTTGCTTGAAAATGTTGAAATCACCGCGGCCCAATCCCAATAGGAATTTGCAGCGAGCGAGCACAACCTCGGGCAGATCGCTCTTGGTCAAATGGACTTCGCCCCACCGCGAGAGAATTTCGCGCAGCCCGGACGTGTGGTATTCGACGAGCCGCAAGTGGCGCACGTCGCGCTTGTACAAAAACTCTTCCAGCGTCGAGATGCGAAAGCACGAGTCGGCCTGCGCTTCTTCGTAGCCTTCAAGCGGGCTCCACACGTGGCACACCTTGATGTCGGCGAGCGTGTCGCCCGAGGCCCACACGAGGCCGTGGTGCTGGTAACTAATGGGCCAACGGCTGTGGTCCCAGATCGCAATGTGGTCGCCCGGCCGCAGCGAACGCGTGTCGAGTACCTTGGTATACACGCCGCCCATGGTGTCGTCTTGTGAAGGGTAACGCCGCGGGGAAAATGGAGGTCGCTAAATCTTTGAAACCGGGGACGGTGGGTTCGTATATTCGTGGACCGCGCCTGGATTTCTTCGTACCCACAGGGTGAAAAATGTCGCCGGAGAGAGGCCAGGCGTTTGATGGGAGATGGGAAAATGGGGGCCTCGCGCCGTGTCCCACGTCAAGGTGCAGGTTCGGGGAGAATGCGTTTTCTGGAGAGGGGTACAGTTTATCCTGCGTTGTTGAGTAAATAAGGAATGGGGTACATCGGTTAATGGAGGTTTGGAGAAGGGCCATGCTGGTTATCGCTGTGCCACAAGGGTTACAGGTGTGTGTAACCGTTCCCGCGCTTTTGTGACATCATTAGACAAGAGGGTGAGCGGCGCGGCAAAAACAAAAAAAACTCGGGGGGTCATCATGAGCGACGAAGACTATGAAGACGGCGAGATCTTGGAGGAAGGAGAGGAGCCACAAGTCGCACCGGTCGCTGTGAACGGCCATAAGGCTACGGCGACCGAGCCCGCTGTAGCTGTAGCTTCCGATGCGTCCAAGAACGACGAAAAACGGCCGCAAAATGACGCTGCAATCTCCACTATTTTGCCGCCACGCCCCAACCCGCCATCACCCTCCAGTGGATATGTAGAGCCGCCGCGCAGTGGCCATCGCGCGCCTCCACCGAGTATGCCTGCGGTTCCGTACCATGGAGGTGTGGGTGTGAAGCGCTCGCATTCAGAAGCAGCGGCGAACGGTCCCCCTCCTCGCCACCACGCGACCAATGGCGCGTTGTCCCGACCTGCTGCGAATGGCTCCTCCAACAGCTACGATCAAGATCCTAACCGACGACGCGAAGACACTGAGTACGCGGAAGGCATGATTTTGCGATTTCCGCGGCAGGTCGTGGCCAGCAACGTACTGCTGAACTTCGCGTTATGGGCCGAGGCCTTTACGAGCCGCTCGCGCAAGCGACTGGACGTTGACGATCTGCGCGACATGGTCCTCAATGTGCTGGACGAAAAGCCAACAGTGAGTCCGTTTCTGATGGAGTCGTTACTCCCGACCAAATCAGCGCCTACGAAAGTGTGTGTCGTGCTGCTGGGCAATCTCCACCCGGCCGTGCTCCAGCGACAGCGCCCCGATTTGCCGTTCTTTGATGCGTGCACGTCTGTGCCCTGCATGCTCTCGAATGCGAGCCAAGACAAGCGCCGTGAAACGCCGCTGCCGCAGCTGCTCTATCGATTCCCCAAGCCGTGTGTTGACACCAAGTATGTTCCCTCTATCTCTCTATCTTTTCTGCCATGCTGATGTTGTGTTAAAATGGTGCCTGTGTATTGTATAGGACGTTGTCTGGTGAGCAGCTTTTTTACGAGCACGAGCTGACGTTCTTGATGGCCCATTCGATCGGCTGGAGTGATGAAGTCATCATGCAGCCAAGCGGTGTGTTTGCCCGCAAGAGCCAGCCGCAGGGCGGCACGTGGGCACTTGACGGCGATCTCCTCCACCTCAAGTGGCGGCTGCAGCGCAACCGAGCCGACGAGGCCGATGGGCTCGTGGGTGACGACAATGAAGACGAAGATTCCTTTAGTCTTGATGTGCTCGTGGCCGAAGACACGTCGATGCACTATTTCGTGACCGAGTCGGTCACGGACAAGACGTATGCCCACGAGACGCCGGACCACATGAAGACCAAGCGGCAACGCATGGACGGTAACCAGCCGCGTAAGATTCGCATGTCGCTCATCAAGGCTACGCTCGCCAATGTGCCGCGTGATGAGAGTGGTGTCGTCAATAGGGAGAAGAAGGGATCCACCAAGACGACGACGAGCTCTGACGTGATCACGAACCAGGCATTCGATATCGCGGGTCTCAAGCAGGAAGATTATGACGCGTTTGTTATCTCGCAAGCCGAACTCGCCCACCATTTGTTCCCCATCGACGTGGCCGTGGAGCAAGAGGCGTTGATGCAAGAGTCCAAGGGCGCAAGCCGCGATGTGTTCGTCCAGACCAAGTCTCGTCCGGCATCCATTCCCAAGCCGACGGACCGTGCCGACGTGATCGCATTGGATTGTGAAATGTGTGAGACTGACATTGGCATGGAGCTCACACGAATCACGGTCGTGAATGCCATGGGCGAAGTCATCTACGACCAGCTCGTCAAGCCGCAAAACACGATCATCAACTACCACACGCAGTACAGTGGGATTACCGAACAGATGCTGTCCTCCACGCGTCATATTCTCGCCGACGTGCAGCGCGATCTAGTCGAGAAATTCCTGTTTGAGGACACGATCCTCGTGGGCCACTCACTCACGAGCGATCTACGAGCACTCCGCATGGTCCACTTGAAGATAGCCGACACGGCCATTTTGTACCCACACGAGCGGGGCTTCCCGTTCCGCGCCTCACTAAAGTTGTTGATGAAAACATACTTGGGCAAGGATATCCAGACTAAGCTCCAAGACGGCCACGACTCGGCCGAAGACGCACGCGCCGCGATGGAGCTTCTCGTCCAAAAGATCCGCCGTGGCGCGGAGTACGGTCTCCCCGAAGTTGCGCTCACCACCACAGCCTTTGATACGCTTCCGGACAAGCTTGCATCTCGCAACAAGCGTCTGACGATGCTCACGTACGAACACAAATTGTCGGGCGACTGGGTACTGGAAGAGAAGAAGGCGTGGGACCGCTACGCGAGTGGCCACTATCAATTGGCAGTCCATAACCCGTCCGACCACGCGACGTACCTCGTGGAGAAGGACAAGGCCGAGCAGCATGCGACGATCGCCGAGGTCTCCCACGCGGGCTTTGACGCCGATGCGTTGGTGGACAAAGTGAAGGCCGCGACTGCGCGGGGGGACGACGTGTGCTGGCTCGAGATCAACCAGGTCAGCGATCAGGCTGCTGCCAAGGAATTCATTCTCCACCACGGGCGGTGGATGCGTCGCCAGGAGACCTACTGCGACCAAGTCGACGCCTTGTTGCGGCGTCTGCGGGACGACGCGATCACGGACGGAACGCTCCTGATGGTGATCCCACAGGGCGATCTGGGTGTGTTGCGATACGCCAAGGCACTCAGCACGCGCTCGCGATGGAATGACGTGACGCCCGAAAAGGCCATCGCGAACGAACTCAAGGAAGCCGTGTCGGACGCGTTCCGCGGCGCCTGGGATGGCTGTGCGTTCTTCATGCAGAAATAATAGACAAGAGAGTTTGAGAAAAAGAGAGATAATTGTGTGAAATGAGACGAGGAAAGCTCGTTCTTTCTACTCCGAGTCTTCCTCGTCGACGGTTCGTCGCTTCTTGACGTTGCGCACAATGTCTTCTTCTTCATCGTCGTCGTCGTCCTCGTCTTCGTCAGCCGCCTGGTCCTGCTCGCTATCGGATCGCGTATCCTCACGCGCACGGCTGCGGCTGTACTCGTCAAAACCGTCGCCGCTAAACGATGAGGTCGATGGACGACGCGCCGCTGGAGGCGGACGGCGCGCAGCTCCTCCGGCCTTGTTACGGCTTCGGCCACCAAACTGCTCCTTGATCGCGGCCACATTGTCACCGTCGTCATAGTCGCCACCATCATATCCTTCCTCCAAGAACGACGCGTCCATACGGGCCGCACGGCCGCGGTCGTCCTCGTACGTTTGACGAGACTTTTTGCGGTTCTGAAGACGCAGCCGGTCTTCATTGATCTTGGCACGCTGCTCCTGCTCGCGCTCGCCGTCCATCTCAGAGACATAGTTCTTGATTTTCTGGACCCCCTTGTTGTGCTTGGCGCGCATCGACATGGTGAGGCTCTTGTGGGATTTGCTGGACGTCGTGGTCGGTCGAATCGTGAGTTTTTCCTTGAGCCGTCCGTGGCACTCGAGCACGGTTTCTTGGCCGGGAGCATCCGGGTCCTCGTCCAAATGTGGCTTGTCGCTCGACACTTCGTTCACAAACAAGAACGAATTCGGAATCTTTTGACGCGAGAGGTTCAGTGCCTCCTTGCCGACAAACAGCGTGAGCGAGCCGTCCTCCCACTGGACGACCTTGGCGTTCGACTCGCGCATCGGCTTGCGCGTCACGGGGTCAATCTTGACGCGACCGCTCTCGTCACGCTGGTAGCGCCAGCGCACATAGTTGCGGTACAGCATTTCGTCGGACGGATTGCTCATCTCTTCTTCAATGGCCTGCTTGGTATAGGCCTCGGGCACGAGCCGCAAAATGTTTGGCATTTTGCAGATAAACGACGTCGTGGTTTTCGAGGGTTTGGGCGTCTTGGGCAGCCAGATCTCGTTCGAGTGGCTGCTTCCGCCGTGGTGGCCGACGCCGTGGTCCTCGGCATATAGATCCTGCGACGCCGCGCGGTTCTCGTCGCGCACGGGCGACTCCTTGACGCCGCTGGCCTTGAACTCTTCTTCTTCCGAGTCATAGTCCGAGCCAAAGAGGTCTTCCATTTCTTTTTCCTTGTGCTGGCCTTCGTCGCTCGATCCACTGGCTTTCGCCTTGGTCGCTGCGGGCGCCGACGCCGGCTTGTCCTCGGCGCTATCGTCGTCATCGTCCTCGTCGTCGCTAAACAGTCCGGCGTGGGAAGCCGCTTTCGGGGCGTCGGACGCGGCGGCATCGCCACCTTCGCGCACAGGCGGCTTCGTAGACGGTGCGCCCAGGTCAAACTCATCTTCGCTGCTGCTGCTGGCCTCTGGCGACGACATACTGGATGCGTATACAGAGAGAGGCGGCGCTGATCGCTTTTTCCCCGCGGTTTGCTTCTGACCTGGCGTTTCCTCCCCCTCGCTGAAGGTCGCGCAAAGTACGCTGCGTACTTAACACCACCGTTCGGCGTTCCATTGGCTTAAATTCTTTCGTACTTAGTAGAAGGCGCATATCCCCCCTGCATGCCGACTTGGCAGGCCAAGTGGCGATCATCTCCAAGAAATACGTGAGGGGAAAATGGCCGAGCCGGACGATCTGTTCACGCTAAAGAACCAGCTCTGGGTGGGCAACTACCAGAATGCACTGAGTGAAGCTAATCTGCTGAACCACCTAAGTGATGGACTCCGCCACGAGCGAGACGTCTACCTGTACCGCGCGCAACTCGGACTCGGCAACGTCACGCAAGTGCTCCAAAGCATCCCCGACTCGGCGACGACACCCATCTCGCTGAGCGCCGTCAAGCTGCTCGCGACGTACCTTAGCAACGGCGACAGAGAGATGATTGATCTCACGCTCAAGGAGTGGCTCGCCGACTCGAACAGCGGCGAGAACCCGCACTTGCTGCTGGTCGCCGGCATGATTTACTCGCGCGAGGGCAAGCTCTCGGACGCGCTGTCGGTGCTCACCAAGGGCAACACGCTCGAGCACCACCTCTACATTGTGCAGCTGTACCTGCAACTCGACCGCACGGATCTCGCGCAGAAACAGGTCCAGGAAATGCGTCGCATTGAAGAAGACTCGACACTCACGCAGCTCGCGCAGGCGTGGGTGCTCACGCTGAACGGCGGCGACAAGGCCGATGAGGCCACGCTCCATTTCCAGGAGCTCACGGACCGCTTTGGCGCGACGCCATTGCTCGTGAACGGCGCCGCCGCAGCGTTCATGGCCATGAAGAACTATGTTGAAGCCGAGCGACTGCTGCTCGAGGCGCTCGGCAAGGACCAGACCAACGAAGACACGCTCGTGAACCTGATTGCAGTCAGTGCCCACTTGAACAAGCCCTTCCAGCAGTACGCGATCCAGCTCCAGCAGGTCGCGCCGCACAACGCGTGGCTCCAAAGCTTCATCACGCTCGACCAGGAATTCTCTGCGACCGCGGCCGCCTTCTCGTAGATGTCATCGTCTGAAGAAGACCAGAGATGGAGCGATTGTGTGTGTACGAGAAGAAGAGAAATAAACGCTGGAAAACAAAATGCATTTTTTGAAGGGTTTTGGCTGTTTACGCCGCCCACGTTCGGTGGGTCTCGTATGGATGACGTCAGCGACGGCGTCGTTGTCTAACGCGACAGCTCCTTGTTCATAAACTTTCGCTTAGCGAACAGCATCCACCACTTGCTGCGCGTGCCGTCGGGGTACACTTCCTCAGGCAGGCGAAGCGCGATCGCCTCGCGAAGCTGCTTCAAGAAACCACGGATCGTCTCTGCAAAACATTCACAGTCAGTATGAATGTAAGAAAACAGTCGATCCGCAGAGAATTCGATACCTGCTTCGCTAACGCTCGACGGCGCACGCACGAGACCACCAAGCGGAAAGTTGGAATCACCGGGGATCGCAAACTGGTCCACCGCGGCTTGCTGCAAAACGCGAATCGCTACAGACACACACAAAAGTAACCATCTTTCCTTCCCTGTAGCTTCCTTTTATTCACTCCACAAGCTTCGTACCGTCATTTTTCGTGGCGCATTTGTCGAGCTTCTTGAGGCACAAGTGGACAAAGAGCGTGCCGTAAATGAGCACGCGGTCGGCGTTTCCCTTGATCTCGTAGTTGGTAAACATGACGTTGGCGCGGAAGAGCTGGATGATCTCATCGACAATGTCGTCTTCTCCCTCGGGCGCCGGCGGCGCTGGGCCTCGCGCACGCGTCTTGATGGGCAAGATCGCGCAGCCGCAGGCCTCCTGCGACGGCAGGTCATTAAAGGACGAGTGGTACGCCGGCATATTGGGATTGGGTCTCTTCCTGGGATTTCTCTATGTGGGGAATATGCCCGTGTCACACACATGCTGGGGATCGCCAGATCGAAGGCGTCATCCAAAACCGGAAAAACCGGTATTCTACCGGTTTGTGGCACGTTCTCTGATTGGGTGAAAACGAATCCACTTCAACTTGGTGCCTGAACTCTTGCCGCAAGCGATGGAATCACACCCGACTCCCAACCAAAGAAGTCAACGGCGTTATTCAGATCTACACAATCGTGTTTTCCAACTGCGCACTTGGTCACTTCCTTAAATAGTCTCTCTTTGTGGGAGCAGCTCAGTAGATTCAGCCCGATGGTTGAGCCGTATCAAAACTACCGTTCTCCTGCAGAGAGGTGGCCCATCCCTTTACCACCTGCATTTCATGAACAGAGTTTGCAACGTAAGATCTTTCTAGAAAACGAAAACAACTGATCCTGTTCGAGGTTATACGCAAGCCCAATCCGTCTCTCTCTCTCTCTCTCTATGGGCATGTCCCCGTCGGCAAGATCCTCGGTTTCAAGAGCTTCATGTATGTCAAGTACCTCCTGGATGAGGCACTTGCCTAGGTCTTCCACCTCGTTATTCCGAGCGGCGCTTGTCACGGCGGTCATCACGGCGATCGTCACGGCGGTCGTCACGACGATCATCACGGCGGTCGTCACGGCGATCACGGCTGTTCTCATCCATCTCATGAGCGATCACATCGACCTCGTTGATCTTGGTCTCCAACGCCGCTGGCGCTGGCTCGTCGGCGAGACGACGCAAGACAAACTGCTTTGTCTCTCCACCTTGCGCGAAGGCCGGCGCAGCAACGAGCGCGAGGAAGGCGAGGGTCACAGGAAGATAGGTCTTCATGGTGCTGGGATCTCTTGATCAACTTGGGTTGTACGAGGCTTGTCGAGGAGGTTGAAACTCGCTGAATGAGAGAGCCTCTGGCCGTCCCGATCCACTACAGGAGGGAGAAAAAGCGAACAAATACCCTGGTGCAGAGTACTTTTCCAGGATATCGAACCGGGCATCTTTCCTGGAAAGCGTTCTACCACCAGCGGTAAAATGATAGGTGTCACCACCAAATGTCATGATTAGGCTTAGGTCACAACAAATATGCTGCATATGATTGGTTGCTATGTACAATGTATAGCTATCTATTGAGTAAAATAGACACTCAATCTGGAAAAGAGAATAATATTCAAGGTAAAATGTTCTTTTACATTTTGACGAAGTTCTGTTGCGTTGAGCAAGCGGTAGCCTCCGCAATCTCCACTCCTCCTCCTCCTTTCAAATATTCGCAGTAATTGAAATGGGAATGGCGATCTCGGTCCCATATGACCACTACCAAGCCCACATCTTGTTTGGTGGTGGGGTGTGTTTCATAGTTGATGAAAACCTCTTTACGCTTGGTGACTATGAAGAATTCAAGCTCAATGCACGCTGCGATCGTCGCGGCTTGCCCCTGCGCGTGGCGGCGCGGCCTCGAGCACGCCAAAGCCGACGAGCACGAGCACCGAGCCGACAATGCACTCGGACGAAAACGTAGTGTGGTGGAACACCACATCCGAGACACCAGCGAGTGGTACAACCAGCATTTCACCAACACTGGTTTCCAAGGGCGACGTCCAGCAGAGCACGAGCGACATGCTGACGTCGACGATGACTGACAGCGTGCCACTGGCTATCAGCAGTTCGACGCCCTTCCAAGTCGGTGGCCAGCCAAACGGTTCCCGTAGCGAGGTGATCGGATTGTGCGCGACTGCGACGCTACCGACGAGCCAGAGTGGAATCGTAAACACACCAGCCAGTGCAGCGAGGATGATAATGGTGGCCGTGTCAGTGAGCTCGGCGCCGACAAAGACCTTGAGTCCGACTTGGAACGCCGCGTAAAAAAATGATGATATGACGACTAGCAAACCGGCAATCTCGCTCGCGTCCCAGAGATGCACTAGACTCCATTGTAGACTAGTCGAGGCCGCGTCCTGATAGAACACAATCAGTGTCACACCGGCACACGCGAACAGCACGCCACCGACTTTGTGGATCGCCACTCGCTCTTGGAGAAAGCAGATTGAAAAGCAGTAGACAAAGAGCGGCGTGCAGTTGCCGATCGCGTTTGCGGCCGTGACGCTCATGCCCGTGATTGCCGCGTACCAAAAGTAGTCGGCGATGAGCGAAAAGACGCTCACAAAAAGCGCGATTCCGACAAGTTTGCGGAGCGGAAGCACGCTGCGGCGACGAATGACGGTAATGAGACCGACCCATTGAGCGAACGACGGCTGCGTGAGGTTATCGTACAGCGCGATCAGCGGAAGGAGCACGGCCTGGGCGGAGAATACACTGGATGAATGGGTAGTACGGGGAGTGGAAAAGTTGGATTTACGCACCACGAGCGTGTGGTTGAAACACGTGATGAAGAACGGCTTGTTGAAGTGATCATGTTCCTATATAGAGGATCGCAGAGCATCAGATCCAGAGAATGGAGGTTCATCGGAAAGTCGGACGCACTTGCAGGGCTTGCGACGCCTCCGACTGGATGACCGTGCCCCAGACCATTCCTGTACCCACACACAGAATGTCAGTTAGAACCGTAAGACTCTCGGTGCGTTTCGCGCTTTTACCTGCCAGTGCCAGCAGCACGGCAGCTTTCGAGGGCCGTGCATCACTGCGACGGACGGGTGCTTTGTTGGCCGTCATCAGCAGCAGCGGCATCTCCAGGTCGGTCATGTCGGTGACGCCGTCCGGCGACGGTCTCATTTCGATTTTCTTGGGTGTTGGACACTGTAAAGTACATTGGATTGGCTATTATGCTTCCCGGAACGATTACTGATAGGCTGGAATCACACAGTCAATCTTCATCAAGCTGGGGCCACGCCACGGTCGTCATGGCTGGTCCCGTCGCGTGAAGGTGCAGCTTCGAGCACACCAAAGCCCACGAGCACGAGCACTGAGCCAACGACACAGGCAGACGAGAACGTGGTACCGTGGAAGACCACGTCCCAGACACCAGACAGCGGCACGACCAGCATGCCCCCGACGCTCGTTTCTAAGGGAGAAGTCCAGCAGAGCAGCAGCGGCATGCAAACGTTGAAGAGCACGGCCAGTGACCCACTTAGAAACAAGAGCGTGACGCCTTCAGCGGTCGCCGGCCAGCCGAATGTCTCGTACAATGCATCGAATGGACTGTGGGCAACGACGACACTGCCAACGATCCACATGGGGATTGTGAGCAAACCCGATAGACCCGTGAGGAAGAGCACGGTCGTCGCGTCTGTGAGCTCGGCGCCCAAGAGGTACTTGAATGCAACGTCGTAACCGGCCGTGAACGCCGACGAGATCACGACCAGTAGACCAGCAACGATGCTTTGGTATTGAAGCACTGACAGATCGACGGCGTGGGCTGCTTGGTCGTTGGATTGGAAGAACACGACCAGCGTGACACCCACGATCGCGAGCAGCACACCGCTGACTTTGTGGAGAGTGAGCCGCTCGCGTAGAAAGCAGATAGAGAAGCAGTACACAAAGAGCGGCGTGCTGTTGCCGATCGCCGTCGCGGCCGTGACGCTCACGCCCGTGAGTGCAGCGTACCAAAAGTAGTCGACAAACAAAAAGAAGAAGCTCAGGAACCACGCGATCGGGAGAAGCTGGTCGCGTGGCAGGACGCTGTGGCGGTAGCGTGTGACCATGGGGTGGCGCCACGAGGTCTCGTAGCGGTCTTGCTTGGAACCAAAGAAGCGAAAGTAGAGCAGCAGGAGTGGCACGAGCAGGCCCTAGGATCATGATGAGAAACCATCAGCCAACACGCACAGTAGTGCGAGTTCCGGCTATGGCGTACCGTAAGGGTGTGGTTGAAGGCCATGATGAAAAAGGGCTTGTTAAATCCTGCGCGTTGCTGTTTCGAGGATTCAACAAATGAGGTAGAGTCGTGGGCAGACAACCAGTATGTGAAGATGGTGGTGACGATACCTGGAGGGCCTGCGAGGCCTCCGACTGCGCGACCGTCGCCCACACCATGCCTGATCTCGCACAGCACACAATCCATCAGTTTACACAGAAACAGAGCGCGAACAAACACGAAAAGCTTCGGACCAACAAGCGCCAGCACAATAGCGACGCGCATGCTCACGCCGCTCCGCGTGGGCCCAGAAGCCAGCAGGGCCGAGTCATCTCTGTCCATGGAACCGCGCTTGGCGACTGGCGGAGTCGCGACAGTGGTCACCATTGTGGTGCGCGCAACAACTCGTCAGTGGAAAAGTAAATAGATAAGATCGCTAAGAGAATGAATAGGATCCGTTCCGCCGCTTCAGGACTCCATCAGCGGAACGGACCGGATCCTTTTCGTCATCCATCAGCAGAACGGATCCGCTTGCGCCATTTGTGGAATCGATCTTTTTGGTCGGTGTTTACTTTCGAGTGAAACCACCGTCAAAAGTGTTTGTACCTTATTCTCGTATACGACTATAATTATGAAATTCAACAATGTCTAGATATGTGAATATTCTATATCGCTTTTCCCGCCAAAAAAATCCAATTTTCGATCTATGGAGCTTATCGAAGCCGTCGAGGCCATGGACCCGCGCGCCGCGGCGGCGCCGCCACCGTGTGATTTCTTTCTTCAGCAAATCTACTACATTAAGAGCGAGCTCAGTGCACAATGGGCGCGTCAGCACCACCCGCTGACGCCGCTTCGGCTGCCGTTTGTGTGGGTCCTCTCCAAGGTACAGTCATTTTGCGTCAGATCTCTCTTTTATTGCCCTACTCACGCCGTTGTTTTGTGGATAGCGCAGACGCTGCGGTTAGTAGAAGAGTATCCAGATGGGCTCACGGAGGCCGTCGTGCTCACGGAGCTCACGTCACAGCTCCACCACCGCGAGCGACTCTCCATGAAGCAGACGCGCACGCAACGGCTCGAAGATTTGCTGGAAGAAAACGACGAAGCCGTGGTCGACGCGACCGTGGACGCTTATGACAAGCACTGCATCCACCTGCACCTGACCAGAGCAGCTGAATCGAACGCCGACACGGAGGTCGCGTTGCGCATGTTTCTCCACCAGCGGTTCCGCGCCTGCATGGCCGCGTTCGCCGCGCTCAATGCTGGACTTTCCCATGATGCACCGTTCCTTCCTGGGCGACAGATTGTGTTTACCGACGCCAAACTGCTCGAGAAGAAGTCCATCGCCAAGATCTCAGTCTTACCGACGCCCTATCTAGCGCTTCGTCTCAACAGTGCCGACAATGTACTCCAGGCCCAGGCGCTGACGTTTGCCCAAGTGGACGTCATGGCGAGCCAGGAGCTGCCCGGCCACGAAGCACCATCACTCCTGCAAGAGCTGGTAGTTAAGGCGCAAGTCGTCGACATTAGTGCGATCCGCCCGTGCAAGACGCCGTACCACGTGCAGCGCCAAGTCATCATGCTCACGGACGTCGCATCACAATCTCAGCCATCTTCTTCTTGCGTGGGGTCCCACGTCCTCATTTTGTGGGACGACCAAGTCGCATTGAGTCGCCTCTTCCACGTGGGCGACACGCTCACTTTGCTCCATCCGTTTGTCCACGTCTGTGCGGCAGACGACGCCGAGATTGTTTCGGTCTATGAAGAGTACTCGTCGCAGCAGCGGTGCGTCTACTACCTCGAGTACGGCACGGCGACAACGCTGTTCGTAAGCTCCCGCCTCCAAGCCGAGTCGTTTTCTCTTAGCAGCAGCGACCGCTATCGCCCGGAACTCCAGCCAGGCAACCACCACTGCGTCGTCTCGGTCGGGCGCGTGGCAAAAAATTGGATCGGATTCTCATTGTACGGCCAGGTCGCCAAGATCCACGTGTCCCATGGGACCCCACTGCTCGCGGCCTTCTTCTATGCGTATTATGACCCCAAGACCCAGGGACGCTTTGCCGGCACGACGCAGCGGCCGTCGCTCGATCGCGCCACCGTGTCCAAGTACTATCTCGTCGTGCTCGTGGATCTCTACGACGCCACATCCAACGAGGTCCGGAGCATGGAGCTGACGGGGCAGACGGCCGTCAAGGCGCTTCAGCTGCGTGTGGGGCAAACTGTGTTTATCGAGGGACTCGTGGCCGTGAATCTCCAAGGCGATCCGACGATCCGATCGTTACGAGACGAGACTAAACAGCCGCACCAAGAGCAAGACGATCGCGTGCGGTTTGCGTTCCCGAATCGTGCGTACTCATCGCCGATCGTCGCATTGAGTTCCGACTGGGAGAGCATTTTTGGCCACCAAAGCGACGTGTTCACGGCCTCGAGACTCTTTACGATCAACGAGATTCCTGGCGTCATTGGCACGCGGCTTCCTCGTGACCGTGGCACCGACTACATGATTCACTATCTCCGCCACACCGAGGCCACGCAACAGGTCGCGATGGTGGCAGTACGCTTCACCGTGACCAAAGTCGGATGGCTTGTCCCGGACGCCGCCGGTGGCGACTCCGCGTCGTTTGCATGGGACGAGTCGTGCGAGCGCGGCTTCTCGACGATGCTCGCGCATCGCGCCTGCAAACGTGCGCTCGAAACGGCACCGAGCCAACAGCCGTCCAGTCCGCTGCCACGATGGAAATGCAGCTTTTGCAACGAGATCTTTGTCGGCATGGACGCGACCGTCCAGACCTATTGCGCGCTCGTGGTGCGCGTCGATGACGGTAGCCTAGATCACCACGCGGTCCATGCGATTTGCCACGGCGACGCCGTCAGCATTCTGCTGGGCGTGCCGGCCGAAGCGTTTTCGCAACTGAGCCTCCTTGCAAAGCGTTCGGCATTACGACAGGCCATTGGCAAAGACTACAACGCCGTGCTCTCGCGGTGTCCGCCGCAGCACGTTACAGTATCGGATACACGCGTTCCCGTGGAGCTGCGCGTGGACCAGTTGCAGCCGCTCGACGCTTTCGCGACGGCGCACTCGCTGCTTGCGCAGCTGACCCAGCAGCATCTCTAGCCACATGGCTTCCCTTTTTTCAACCTGATCTGTGACGTGTGCATACTTAAATCTGCACCCATTACCTAGATACTCTTTGTACCGTCTGATTGGCCAAAATCGAACCGAGGCCTCGAACCTCCAAAACAGAAAACCGTACTGTATCTAACCTCAATACAGGTCCTCAACTGACTTTGGCCCGTTAGTTAGGGATTTTTTGACCCGTTCCGTCTCTTCCAAGGTCTATTCGGGCATTATTGACGAAAGGAGCAGCGTCGCTCATCCCATCCCATCTCTCGAACAACTCCTCTTTTCCGGCCGCCCGTAGCGATGGACGGCGCCACGGAACGCGCCACGAAGCAGCACCATGCGCTGCGCAAGATCCTGCTGCGTCAGAAGCTGCGTCTCTGGGCTTCCAAAGCCTCCCAGGAGCGCGCCGACCTCGCCGACGAGTTGGTCCAATTGTTTACAGCGTCGTCGCTCGTTTCTTCTAGTACCGCGACGACAACAACGCCCGCGCCCGCTGTGACGGCCGAGACACTGGCGCTGCGCCCCATCACGCGGCGTCCGGGCGTTGAGGAAGTGCGCAACTGCGTGCTCTCGGCCGCGTATCCGTGTTTGCCGCCGGCGTGTGCCGCACTGCGTGGCGAGATTTGGCAAGTGCTTCTCAATGTGTACAAGCGCAACCAGCACGGCGCGGCCGCACAAGAGTTTGAACGCATGATGGCGCGGCTTGGCAAGCTGCCGCGCGATCCCGTGCTGGTCGACGAGTGCGACGACGTGAGTCGCCTGCTCGAACCCGACGACGACACGAAGCGCGCACAAGTGCAAAGCGAATTGGAGATTTTACTCGTGTGGTTTCTCACGACCAAATCGGTCGAGTACGCGCGCGGCATGGCGCGCGTCGTCGGCGTGTTTTTCCATTTGAATCTGCCACTGCCGACCGTGTACGACTGCTTTTACCAGTTTTGCGCGAGCTTTTTACCGCACTTTGTCAACAATACGCAGTCGCCGTTTACGCAGCCAGCGGCTCCACAGTCCGTGTCGTCTTCTTCGAGCATTTCGTCGTCAGTGGCCATGACCGCGAGCGTGCTCGCCCGGCTCTCGATGGCCGACAGCGAGAGCGACGCGTCGATCGAGACGTCGTCGCTTGACGGCGACGCGTTTATCACCAGTGATCCAGTCGCCGATGCACGCGCACGCAAGTGCCGCGAACGCCAGCAACTCGTCGAGCAATTGCTGAGCTACCACGACCCAGCACTGGCCCATGTGTTGAACCAGTGGTGTCCAAGCGGCTGGAGCGAACCGGGCGTGCTCGTGCCCGAGGAGCTTTTCATGGACGACGCCTACAATGCCTTTGCGCCACGTGCGTTTGTGCCGCTCATGGACCAGTACCTGCTCACGGGCGACGCCATGTTTGGCGTGTTTGTGGTGGTCGCCGCGCTTGTCGGTGCGCGCGAGCAACTCACGACGCTTCAGTCGGGCGACGATGTATCGGCGAAAATCAAGCGCGTTTTCCAAAGCGTGCTCCACGACGAGACCCACAGCCAGTTTGTGTGTATGCTCGCGTCGCGGCTGCGGAGCCGCACACCGGCGAGTTACAAGTGCTCGCAATGGGACGTTGCCAAGGACACGGCGTCGCTGCTGTGCGGGTCGCGTCGTGCCATGGACATTGCGTTTGACGATGCGCTCAAGAAGCACGCCGGGCCTGGAGCAGGAGCAGGAGGAAGCGGCCAGGCCAAGCGTGATGTCGACATGTCGCAATGGCAGCGCCGCGAATCGCGGTCGCTCGCGGGCAAGACGTTTTGGTACCACACGCCGACGGGCCGCACGCAGTGGGAACACCCAGCCGAGCTCTCGGAGCCGGCGCCGGCACTGTTTGCGTTGCCGATTGGTGTCGACGAAGTCGCGCGCCACGTCATGGGCGACAAGCGCTCGGCGGCATCATCAGCAAATGCGATCGGACTACGGTACTTTGTAGTCGACTGCCGCGGCCTGCGCAGCTCGGACGATCTCAAGTGCGGCAAGATCCCAGCGGCGTTTACGCTCGATCCGTCCGTGTTTGATTCGCCCGAACTCATTGAGCGCACGATGGAAGCGCTCAATCCGATGAAGTCGCAGATCCATATCGTGCTCGTGGGCGACGGCGTTGGCATGCCGCCCGAGCTCATCAAGACGGAGGACATGAAGACGAGCGTGCGCGACGCGGTGCGCCACGACGCTGACGCCATGAACCGTGCGGCACTGTTTTTCCAGAAGAAGGGTTTTCGCTTTATCAGCTGCCTCGACGGCGGCTACTCGTCGTGGCACGCATTCATGCGTGACGATCCGAGCAGTTCGCCATCGGAATTGCTGTGCCACGTTGAAGACGAGTGCTATTACTGCCGGTACGATACGATTCTGCGAACCGGAGCGGATCCACTCAAGCAGAAAAAGAAGGCGCAGCCGAGACGCAAGAAGAGCGCCATGCCGACGACCACGACCATGCTCGTGAATGGCGGAGAAGGTGACGCGAGTATTATCTCGACCAATGAAGCGGCGGCGCCGCTGCCACGCCCCACGGGTCGTCGGACGCTGACGCCGTCGCTGTCGATCAACATGAACACGTCGCTCTCGAGCATGCGCAGCAAACTCTCGGATGTCAAGATGCCCAAGATCTCTGGGTGGCGACGCAGCAACTCGACCAACAACCAGAACGATTCATCGTCCGAGACGGCGACCGCTGAAGACGGCGGCAGTGACCGTGGCTCGTCGTCGACCACTGACGAGGGTGAGCCGCGGAATGCGGAAGACGGAGCAGCCAATGGCGCGGCCATTACGAGTACGGAGGTCGGTGCAACGCCGGCCGGTGCGCCGCCGTCGCCGTCGCAAGATGAGAAGAATTTCGTCGGCGTGTTTACGATCGACTATAGCGACGACGAAGACGACGAAGAGTTTAGCGCCGCAAAGGCGACGAGCGCGACGGCCAAGGGTGCCGTGCCGCTGGATGGAGGCGCACCTGCGGTTGCGGCTGCTACCGCGACGACCCAGTCGGCGTGAGGAGAATGACCAGACAAATCTGCGACGTGATGTGAGATGCAAGACTAGCTACGTAGCGCCGTCCGTTTTTTTTGAGTGAGTGGAATACACCAAACCGTTTTCGTATTACGTGCTCGAGTAGTAGTCGTTTCGACGAGACGGTTGTGTGCAGAATTATAAAATCAGTAGTCGAACGTAGCCACTCCAGAAGTTTCGTCTCACCATCTGTTTTCACCCCTGAAAGTCAGCCATACGAGGATCCAAGGAAAGTAGGTGGTCCCCAAACTCTCAAGGCTGCATAATGAGACCGTCGCCACGGCACGGCGTCGCGGGCGATGCGGCGGCTACGAAGGCGCCGCTGCTGGCGACGTCCAGTGCAACGCCCATCAGTCACAGCGGCGCACGCCCCGCAAAGACTGCCGTACTGCTGGCGCTCGCAGGTACAGTGACGAGGCGAAGTGTGCTGTTGCCAATAGCCTGTCGGATGTCAGTGGGCAAATTGGGTTCTAGAACTTGTTTCTCTCTCCATGGTTCCCAGGGATGATATGCAGCAACGTCGCACAGGCGGAGGCGTCGCAGGCCCTCCAGGTATCGCCCCCATCCCCATCTGCGGATTCGCTCTCGACAGTTCTGAAGCTTTTGTTGATATGACTGGGGTAGCAACGTGCAGGTTTCAACAAGCCGTTCTTCATCATGGCCTTCAACCACACACTCACGGTACGTCATAGCACAGTAGGAGCCTCCGCTACTCTGCGTGTTGGCTGATGGTTTCTCATCATGATCCTAGGGCCTGCTCGTGCCACTCCTGCTGCTCTACGTTCGCTTCTTTGGTTTCAAACAGGCCCAATACGAGACCTCGTGGCGCCACCCCATAGCCACACTCTACCGCCACAGCGTCCTGCCACGCGACCAGCTTCTCCCGATCGCGTGGTTCCTGAGCTTCTTCTTTTTGTTTGTCGACTACTTTTGGTACGCTGCACTCACGGGCGTGAG
>JAADVC010000386.1:0-22453 GCA_023334575.1 Pythium volutum
AACACGGAATGAGTGAAAAAGCAATCGGTATCTCTTGCAGAGTGGACATTATTGGCAACCGGAAGTGACTGATTTGAGTCGATATTTGTTTATAGGACTATGGCGACTGTACGATCGCGATTCTTATCGGCCATTAAAGAGTTGCCAAAAGTTTGAAGAGTCTTATGGCGATTGCGTGCTCGAGATCATCGAGTTTATTACCAGTGCTTACATTTAAGCCTGAAGGCGAAACGCCGGACTTAGTTCTTCACTGTTTCACTACAGAATCCTACTACATGCATCGCTGTCTCCCTACTCCAACCGGCCTATTGTTGAAATCGACGCGCTTTTTGTGGATGCTCGACCGTGCGTGGTGTTGCTGTTCAAGCTTGCGGTATACTCGGCAGCACCATACGCATTTCCAACGAGCTTCATGTCCATGTTGGCTCTCCAAGCACTCAAAAGTGTTGGATTATAGTTGTTGGTAGCGGGGTCAGATCTGTGGCATTCAACATGCAGCTTCAATGCTCCATTGTTCGCGTTTTCAACAACTACGGCGGTTTTATCACGGAGTGGTTTGGGGTAGTCAAATCGGCATGTTCCTTTTTTTCTCGCCAGCGAGAATTTGGAAAACAAATATGAATTGCCATGCTCCTACTGTGGCGACGTTGCGTGCGGATGCACCCGTCTTGTGAGCCCGTCAACTTGACGGCGCTGAATCAGATTCAAACAGAATAATTTGAAGTTGCGGTGCATCACAAAACGCCGGTCATGCCAGGCCATGAGATGTGCACAGTAAGCCGCCAACTCGAACGAATACATACGCTCCTCGCCGTCCACAGGAAACAAACCGCCTCGTCCGTTGGGAAAAAGCGTAGGAAAGAGTCTGCTCGGCGCTATCACTCCCTCGAATGAGCGGGAAGGGATACGAAAAGCCTTATCAGCCTCTGTCGGAGACACGATCTGGATCAAACAAGCTAAGACAACTGCAAGAACAGTATGCATCGGTTCATCTAGTTGTCATTGACAGTACAGTGTCATCTCATGTGCTATGCTTCACTGGATTGACCAGCGAATGAGAGAAATTTGGCCAGCGTACCGGAATGTGCCATTCGGAGGGAGAGACGTTATCCTTGCCGGCGACCTCGGTCTGCTCAGTCCTGTGTTGCCGGCAGCACTTTCCACACCAGTGGAGGAACTGGAAAATGCGAACCAGAAACAGGGTCGTCTATACGTTTCGCAACCCGACCGTCTCGGTTCACGCGCGAATCCGGGTGGCGAAGATATCATCGCGATGCGACAACCACTTCGATCACATGGACTCACCGAGCCCATGGTGCCGACAGAATTGCGTCTGTGTCAAACCGTGATCCTCATCGAAGTACCTGCGCAGGATGCTTTTCTTCTCCACGACAGAGTAGCGTGGCGGCATATCGACGCGAGAAAACACTTCAGTGTGCAACCCGAGATACGCTGTACCCCACCCACGTCCCAACCTCGTCTCACATCTCAACCTTCCTGTGTCTCGCACTAATGACCCACATTTCACGTTTCCTTTCCATCAACTGACTCAGTCCCTGACGCGCCACTTTCGCACATCATACACATACAGAACTTCAGTGTGCACCGAGACCCACTCCACTCCACCCACGTCCCAACCTCGTACCAGCTTTCAACTTTCCTATATCTCGCAATAATGTCCCACATTTTGCGTTTCCGTCTACTCACTCAGTCTCGAACGCCGACTTTCATAAATACATGCATTACATTATACAATCTTGCCGAGCGTTGGGGCCCTGCAGGCGAGGGCCACTAACCAGCGCCTTGGTGATGGTCCCTAACGTAAATGGCCAGTTTAAGAGAGGTTTTCGGACCCTCTAACGTTTTTGCACATAACTTTTTCACCCCTTCATATTTTTCGACACGGTTTTTAGCTGTTTGAAGACCTGTTATTTTGTGATATCGACATATTCCTACCAGGGCTAAACAGGGTTGAACCAATGAGCTAGCCGCATTTGAATTGAACACATTGAAAATCGTCTGGATCAGTTTCAGAGAGATGATGCTTGTCTTGATTTTTGTATGTGAGAAAACAGCTGGTGATTTCTCGCCCAATCAGAGAGCGTGAAAAATGTGGTGTGGCGCTCTCCTAAACTGGCGAGCTCTCTTACTGGCCATTTTCGTTAGTCATATTTATGCATGGAATGGTGGTCCCGTCTGTGTTTCGGAAGCGCGTTGCGGCGCAAAGTTCCCGTTGCAGATGATGGAAACCACTTTGATTCCCTTTCTGCCGTGAGTGTGAGGGAGGTCCAAGGGGCGGCACTGAGAGCTCGCTCCACTCACTCGTCGCTTTTCTCTTCGTCCGCACCGAGACCACCACATCAGTAGTGCGTCTGTGGCATGGGAGCTGTGCCGCCCAGCGAGAAGAAGCGGGTCGCGTCGTCCGCGAGGCCGCCGCCGCAGGCGTACGCGACCTTTGAGCAGCCATGGGACACCGAAGCCGACTATCGCCATCCGCAGGACAAGGCCTCATGGCTCGGACGCGCGCTGCTCGCGTGGGTCACACCGCTCATGAACGTGGGCCACACCAAGCAGCTCGACGCCGACGACTGCTGGCCGCTGCGGCGCGAGCACTGCGCCGAACCGAATGCCCAGCGGTTCGCGCGCGACTTTGAGTCCAACCACTCGATCGCCACGTCGTTTATTCAGTCGTTCGGCTGGCGGTTTGCGTTCACGGGCGTTGGCTTTCTCGTGTCGATGCTGTGCAACCTCGTGGGTCCGCTCGTGCTCAAGCACGTGGTCGGCGCGCTCACGAGCCAAGACTATGCGTTTGACACGGTCGCGCAGTGGGTCGTTTTGCTGTTTGCAGCCCAAGTGCTCCAAGCGCTGGTCGACAATGTCGCCAACTTTGAAGCCGAGATTGTCGCGATCCAGTTTGTCGGCAGTCTCAAGTCGCTCTTGTACGGCAAGACGCTGCGGCTCAACGCCGAGTCGCGCAAACGCAAGTCCACGGGCGAGATCACCAACATGTTTACGGCCGACAGCGACGCGATCCTGCAGGCCGCGTACCTTGTCCACCAGGCGTGGCTCATTCCTCTCCAAATTGCGATCGTGAGCTTTTTCTTGTACGACGTACTCGGAGTAGCGGCGTTTGCGGGCATTGGCGTCATCATTGTGCTCTTGATTGTCAACAATCGCGTCTCGCGGCGCATGTTTCGTCTCCAGCGCGCGTACCGCTCGAGCAAAGACAAGCGCATGAAGCGCGTGACCGAAGTGTTCAAGGCCATTAACATTGTCAAGCTGAACGCCTGGGAAGACCAGTTTATGGGCCGCATTAAAGACACCCGCCAGGTCGAGATGAAGGATCTGTTCAAGCTGCGGCTCAATGCGTCGATCAGTATCATGCTGCTCTGGGGCATGCCAGCGTTTATCAGCACGGCATCGTTTGGCGTCTATGCGGTCGTGCTCAAGCGCGAGCTCTCGCCGGCAATTGTGTTTACGAGCATCTCGCTGTTTCAGTTGATCCAGGGACCGCTCCGCCAGATTACCAACATTATCATTATGCTGATCCAGTCGCGCGTCGCCTTGGAAAGAGTCACGGCCTTCCTGTCGATGGATGAGCTGGATCCGCGCAATGTGCAGACGATCCACAGCGCGGTCGCTGACGAGTACATCGTCCAGAACATTATCGTGTCGATCGAGAATGGCCGCTTTGGTTGGAACGCCGAGTCGGCCACGCTGACCGACGTCAACTGGCTGGTGAAGGCCGGCGAGTTCCATGTCCTTCATGGCCCCGTCGGCTGTGGTAAGTCGTCGCTGTGTGCTGTGCTTCTCGGTGAGATGGTCAAGCACAGTGGATCGGGATACGTTGGCGGCAGCGTCGCGTACTGCTCGCAGCAGCCGTGGATCCAAAACCGGTCCGTGCGCGACAATATTCTCTTCGGACAATCGTTCGACCGCAAGAAATATGACAAGGTTGTTGACGCCTGTGCATTGACCCACGACTTGGCGTCACTGCCTGCCGGCGACATGACTGAGATTGGCGAGCGCGGCATCAATTTATCAGGAGGCCAAAAGGCCCGTGTCGCACTGGCACGCGCGTGCTATAGTGACGCGAGTATCTACCTGTTGGACTCGCCACTCTCGGCGGTCGACGCGATCGTGCAGAATGAGATTTTCCAAAAGTGCCTGCTGGGCTTGCTGCGCGACAAGACAATTATCCTTGTCACGCACAATCCGGAAATCATTGCGTCCGAGCACGTCACACACGCCCACACGATCGATGCGTCGGGCAAGCTGGTGGAAACCCATAAGGCTTCAGTCCGTCCACTCTATCAGCCGCTCGTGTCTCCATTGGTGCCTCGGACGTATGCTCGCCTAACGTTTGAGATCAGCAGAGATACCAAACTGGATGCGGCCGACGCCAGTGCCATCGAGGAAACTGCCATCGAGCAGGCCGAAGAAGTGTCGATGGTCTCACCGTTTCGTCGCGATCGAGTCAAGTCGTTTACTGCCGACGACAATGAGTTTGAGGCCGACAAGCAGCGGCTCCAGTCGGGGCGGCTCGTCCAAGACGAAGTGCGCACGGACGGAAGAGTGCAGGGCCACGTCTTCTCAGCGTACTATAACGCGCTCGGTGGGTTTTGGATCCTCACGCTCATTCTGTTACCACAATTACTCGGCCAGGGCCTCCAAGTCGGCGGCGACTTTTGGCTCGGCAGTTGGTCCAGTGACGCCATGTCGGGCAGCTCTATCACCACAGAGACGCGGCTCGAGGTGTATGCGATCATTGGCGTTGCCGGTGCGTTGATGGTGCTCGCGCGCATGGTGCTGATCGCTGTCTTTGGGTTACGCGCCGCGAAACGATTGTTTGACAAGATGACGTATGCGTTGATGCACGCGCCGATGCGGTTCTTTGACGCCAACCCGATCGGTCGCATTCTCACGCGGTACGGTGGCGACGTCTCGGCCGTTGACGCCATGCTACCGTTTGTGCTGGCGCGAACGCTGTCGTCGCTCTTTGGCGTCACGTTCAGTACGTTGACTGCAGCAATTGTGATCCAGTGGAAAGGGTTGCTTTTGATTCCAGTGGCCGCGCTGTATTTCCACATTGGCGCGTTTTACATTCGTCCAGCACGGGAGCTTCAGAGACTCACTCGCACGACACAGGCTCCGGTACTGAACCATCTCTCTGAATCCGTCGATGGCGGCACGGTTGTGCGTGCGTTTGGCGCGCAGACTGTGAAGCGGTTCCGACAAACCAATTACGAGCGACTCGACGAGGCCAACAAGATTCGCTTTGCGCAGCTCGGTGTGTCGCAGTGGTTTTCGCTGCGTATCCAGCTCATCGGCACGTTGCTTGTGGTGGTTGTGACGTCATCGCTGGTCATGCTCCGAGACCAGCTCGGTGCTGCTGTGATTGGACTGGCGTTTTCCTATGCGCTCAAGATCTCTAACAGTTTGGAGACAATTGTCCAGCTTGTGTCGCGCGTCGAGACGGCGATGGTGAGTCCCGAGCGCATGCAAGAATATGTCGACATTGCGCAAGAGGCTGATGCGCGCGTATCCAGTGAGGACCCACCGCTTTATTCGACGTGGCCCACGATGGGAAGTATCCAGTTTCATCACGTCTCGTTCAGGTACAAGGACGGCGATAAATTGGTGCTGCGCGATCTGACATTCAAGATTGACGGTGGTCAGAAGATCGGTATCGTTGGTCGAACGGGCGCGGGCAAGTCGAGTTTGACTATGGCACTGTTCCGCATCAACGAGTTGGCGTCGGGTACGATCAGCATCGACGGGATTAACACGAGCAAACTCGGTCTGAAGACGCTACGTGAAAAGTTGTCGATCATCCCACAGAACCCCGTACTGTTCAAGGGTACGCTTCGCATGTACCTCGATCCTTTCGTGGAATTCACCGACGACGAGTTGTGGGGTTCGATCAGTTGTGTTGGCCTCAGCGATCGTATCAGCAGTGACGAAAAGAAGCTTGAGTGTCCCGTGGAAGAGAACGGCGAGAATTTCAGCGTCGGCGAGCGTCAGATGCTGTGCATGGCGCGTGCGTTGCTGCGTCACTCTCGTATCGTGATTTTTGACGAGGCGACGGCCGCGATCGACCACGAGACAGACCAGAAGCTGCAGCGCGTGACCCGCGAGGCGTTTGCCGAGTCGACAGTCGTGACGATTGCGCATCGTCTGGACACGATTTTGGACTCGGACCGGATCTTGGTGTTGGAAGGCGGCGAGATGGTCGAGTTTGCGTCGCCTGCCGAGTTAGTCAAGAAGGGCAAGGGCCACTTTTTCAACCTCATGGAAGAGGGAGGCTACTTGGACAAGTTTCTGCTGGTCAACAGCACACCAAACTAGTCAAACGTATGTGGATTCTCCAGTGAAGCTGTCGATTGCAAGTGTTATGAGCACTTGTGCACTGCAATACTGTACATGTGCAATTTTTTCGAAGCAGAGAGTTGTAAGAAGTCAAAATGAGAGATGGTAGACCCCGGGAATGATCCATTTCCCACGTCTCTCGTCTGCTCATGCCGAACATGACTTGCGCCTCCAACGGTCCCCTCATAATTGAGATGATCTGTACCCGGATATCCTCCAGGGGCTCATTTTTCCGACGTTCCATAAACATAGATATTTATTTCGAAGATTTACGAACCCGAAACACAACTTGAAGGAAGCGTAAACTGGACTATCAAATGATATTTGATATATTATATCCAGCAGAAACACGTTTAGCCATTTAACAATGGCTAAACGTGTTTCTGCTGGATAAATTTTCATCGAAAGTAAACGCACGGTTGAAACAGGGCACAGTGGACTGGGCACCGGGAAGGTTCGGCAACGCTGTCCACGTCATTGAGTGTGCTGTGTGTGTGTGTTCGGCTCGAAGGGGAACTGTACAGTGGCCACAATGGACAATGGACCCGTGAATGAAGGTTGGTCGTTGGTTTCGAATCAGTCTGGCCACAGAGTGTTGGCGAAAAGCCAACAAAACGCTCGCCAACAATTGCGCTTGGCCGAGTTTTTCTCTGTTCCCGCCTTGCTCATTCGCGAGTTTCCTCCGTCGCGCGCGGATGGCCAAGGGAAACCAAGTCAAGTACGGCGCGTTGGCCGCCGCCGACGATGCCGACGCCACGTTCGTGTCACCGCCGCCGCATCCGATCACGACCGCGTGGTGGGGCTCGCGCCTCTTCTTCTCGTGGGTCTCCCCGCTCATGGCGCTTGGCCAGCACAAGCAGCTGGACGCCGATGACATTTGGGCGTTGCAGCAGCAGCACCAGTCCAAGGTTTTGTCGGCCACGTTCATGGTCTACTTTGACGCGTCGCGGTCGATTCCGCGCGCATTTTTAAAGTCGTTTGGATGGCGCTTTGTCGCAACGGGCGTCGCGTTCTTCCTCGCATTGCTGTGCTCGCTCGTGGGGCCGATCGTGCTCAACCACGTCGTGTCCAGTTTGACCAGTGCGACGTATTCGTTGGCAGACATTACAATTTGGGTCATTGCACTCTTTTTGTCGCAAGTGTTCCAGGCGCTCGTGGACAATTTCGCCAACTTTGAGTCGGAGCTCGTGGCGATCGAGTTTGTGGGCTGCCTCAAGTCACTCCTGTACACGAAGACCATGCGACTGAGCTCCAAGTCGCGCATGGAAAAATCTACGGGCGACATTACCAACATGTACACCTCCGACAGCGACTCGATTCTCTCCGTGGCCTACTTTGTGCATCAGCTCTGGCTCATGCCTTTGCAGATCATGATCGTGAGCTACATGCTGTATAACATTCTCAACGTCGCGGCCTTTGCGGGCATCGGCATCATCATCCTGACGCTGGTGATGAACCAGTGGATTTCGAAGCAGATCTTCACTGTGCAGCGCGTGTACCGTAGCAGCAAGGACGCGCGCATGAAAAAGGTGACGGAAGTGTTCAAGGCGATCAACATTGTCAAGTACAACGCATGGGAGGACAAGTTCCTCGAAGGCATTGGCGAGACGCGAACCAAGGAGCTTAAGGATTTGCTGTCGTTTTTTCTGTACGCGAGCGCAAGCATCGTGTTGATGTGGGGCATGCCCGTGTTCATCAGCATGGCGTCGTTCGGAACCTACTCGGTTTTGCTCAAGCAGGAGTTGACCCCTGCGACTGTATTTACGAGCTTGACTCTGTTCCAGATGATCCAGGGTCCGCTACGATACATCACGGATATCATCACAATGGCAATCCAGGCAAAGGTCGCGCTCGAACGGGTTTCCGAGTTCCTCGATATGTCCGAGATCGAGGAGGGCAGCGTGCTCCATGCGAACGATCCGCATGCCCAAGCCTACATCGAGAAGAACGTTGTTGTGTCGATTGAGAACGCGTCGTTCGGCTGGGATGCGGAAAACACGGTGCTGCGCGATGTCAACTTGGAGATCAAGGCTGGCGATTTCTTTGTGGTCCACGGGACGGTTGGTTGCGGCAAGTCGTCTCTCTGCTCGGCGTTGCTTGGGGAGATGGTCAAGCACAAGGGAACCGTGTACGTCGGCGGCAGCATTGCGTACTGCTCGCAGCAAGCGTGGATCCAGAACATGACGGTGCGCGACAATATTCTGTTTGGTCAGCCGTTCGACCGGAAGAAGTACAACAAGGTCTTGGATGCGTGTGCGTTGACGCAGGATTTGCTGTCGCTCGCTGCTAGCGACATGACCGAGATTGGCGAGCGCGGTGTGAACGTGTCTGGTGGCCAAAAGGCGCGGATCGCACTCGCTCGTGCGTGCTACAGTGACTCGAGCATCTACGTGTTGGACTCTCCATTGTCGGCTGTGGACGCGATCGTGCAGAACGAGATTTTCCAGAAGTGTTTGTTGAGTTTGCTGCGTGACAAGACGATCATCTTGGTGACCCACAATCCAGAGATCATTGCATCGGAACACGTGACGCACGCTGTGACGATTGACGAGAACGGCAGTTTGGTGGAGACTCGCAAGACAGTGACGCGTCCAGTGTACCATCCGTTGGTGTCACCATTGCCTGCGCACTCGTTTGTGAAGCTCTCCTACGAAGACACAGCCCCAGTGGTCGTGCACGAAAGTGATATGAAGCCCGCCAGTCTGCCGACGTTTGAGGAAATGTCGCAGCTGAACCAGGAGATGGCGTTGATGTCTCCGTTCAAGGAGCCAAAGGTGATGACGTTTAGCGCTACTACCGGCGACGAGTTGGAAGCTCCGAAGACCCCACAATCCGTTTCGGACAAGATCGCGATAATGGACAAGGCTGCTGCAGAGACGGGCAAGCTCATCCAGGAAGAGACCCGTTCGGAGGGCCGCGTCGGTCGACACGTGTTTGAGGCATATTATCACGCAGTGGGCGGCTTTCCCGTGCTGGCGATCATCTTGCTCTCTCAAGTGATTTGGCAAGCGCTACAAGTGGCGAGCGACTTCTGGTTGGGCAGCTGGGCAAGCGACAGTGTGACTGCGACGGAGACTGGTGACCAGGCATCGTCGAAGCTCTCGACTGAATACCGTTTGGGCGTCTACTCGGTGTTGGGCAGTGCATCGGCTTTGATGGTTCTGGTCCGCACGTTGATGATCACGTACTACGGTTTACGCGCGGCGAAGAACATGTTTGATCGCATGACGAATTCGCTGATGTATGCGCCGATGCGCTTTTTCGACGCGAACCCGATCGGTCGCATCCTCGCAAGATACGGCAGCGATGTGTCATCTGTAGACACGGGTGTTCCGTTCTCGTTTGGCACGCTCTTTGCCCGAGTCTTCAGTGTTGGAGCTAGTGCCATCACAGCAGCAGCGGTGATTCAGTGGAAGAGCATTTTCTTGGCCCCCGTTGTGTATCTGTACGCGCGTGTCGGTTCATTTTACATCCAACCAGCCCGCGAACTACAACGTCTAACAAGAACAGCGCAAGCTCCAGTTCTCAACCATCTCTCGGAATCGGTTGATGGCGGCTCCGTGTTGCGAGCATTCGGGCCTCAACAGCTTGAAAGATTCAAGTCTACGAACTTCGCGAAGCTCGATGAAGCGAACAAGGTTTGGTACGCACAGCTGTGTGTTTCGACGTGGTTCACGCTGCGCATCCAAATGCTCGGAAGTGCTCTCGTGCTGATCGTGACGAGCTCGCTGGTACTTCTTCACGACCAGCTGAGCGCCGCAGTCATCGGTCTCGCGTTTTCGTACGCTCTCAAGGTCTCCCAGAACCTTGAGACCATCGTTCAATCGATCACTCGTTTGGAAACCATCATGGTGGGTCCAGAGCGCATCCAGGAGTACATCGACATTGATCAGGAGCCGGCTCACCGCATCCCGTCTGCGGACCCTCCGAGGGAACCGGAATGGCCATCCAACGGCGCCATCACATTCGACAAGGCGTCGTTCCGGTACAAGGACGGCGACAAGCTGGTGCTCCGTGACCTGAGCTTCTCGGTCGCAGGAGGACAGAAGATCGGGATCGTTGGTCGCACGGGCGCGGGCAAGTCGAGTTTGACGATGGCGCTGTTCCGCATCAACGAGTTGGCATCAGGCACGATCAGTATCGACGGAATCAACACGAGCAAGATTGGCTTAAAGACGCTTCGCGAGAAGCTGTCCATCATCCCGCAGAACCCGGTACTGTTCAAGGGTCCGTTGCGAGCATACTTGGATCCGTTCAACGAGTACTCGGACGACGATCTGTGGAGTTCGATCAGTCGTGTCGGATTGAGTGATCGTATCAGCAGTGATGAGAAGAAGCTCGAGTGTCCCGTGGAAGAAAATGGCGAGAATTTCAGCGTCGGTGAGCGTCAGATGCTGTGCATGGCGCGTGCGTTGCTGCGTCATTCTCGTATCGTGATCTTTGATGAGGCGACGGCCGCGATCGACCATGAGACGGACCAGAAGCTGCAGCGCGTGACCCGCGAGGCGTTTGCCAAGTCGACGGTCGTGACGATCGCGCATCGTCTGGACACGATCTTGGACTCGGACCGAATCTTGGTGTTGGAAGGCGGCGAGATGGTCGAGTTTGCGTCGCCTGCCGAGCTGGTCAAGAAAGGCAAGGGCCACTTTTTCGAGTTGATGCAGGAAGGCGGGTACTTGGACAAGTTTCTCCAAGGGAAAAGCGCGCATCTTTCATACTAGATGAACCCCGTCGATATTCTCCCGTGTAGCTGTCGATAACGCGGGATCTGAATGACAATTGATGTTCGATTTCAGACCTGTGAACGGTCATTCAAATGCCTTTGGAGGACTTAGCTGCTGCAGGACTCGGGAACGGCAGATATTAGCTGCTTCAGTACCGTAGTTTCAATGAGTGCCATTGACGTCGATGGCACTTGCGTGTGCATGATACAGGTACAGTTATCACCGATAATGATGGGTTATTTGAGTGGGGTTGGGGTTAAGTGGGCGGTCGCGTTGTGCCGCTGACGCACATGATGTGGATGCGCATAGCGCCTGCATCCGCACGCGCTCGAGATTGAAACTGCCGTTGCGTCGATTCATAAAGTAGATGACGGTCGCGTGGGCGTAGACACGCCTCTCTGCGTTAGATTCCGACGGCATCCCCCATTGCGATCTTTTGGCGCTATACTGGGGGGGGGATATCCTCCGTTCGTTCGAAGTGTCTGGTGAAGGCAGCTCCGGACCATTTCCGATCTGGCCGCATTTGTTTAGGCACCATTTCCGGTCTGGCCCGCATTTGTTTAGGCAAAGTCTCGGCAACAGCATTCCTGGAGCTCTACCCGGGTATTTACCGACAAAGACAGTACCAACAGTTAGCTCTTGCTCTGCCAGAACAAAGGAGAGCTTCGCAAAGGACTCTCCGGATCTTGGTGTTGGAAGGCGGCGAGATGGTCGAGTTTGCGTCGCCTGCCGAGCTGGTCAAGAAAGACAAGGCCACTTTTTCGAGTTGATGCAGGAAGGAGGGTACTTGGACAACTTCCTGCAGCGTGGTGTTCCGATGAGCCCGTAGTATCGAATGACGTCCCACACGAAACCCACAATGTCAACTGCTAGGTGTATGTTTCATTTTTAGATGAGCAAGTGCGCATCGTTTCCACTGGCGCCCGACTTGCTTATTGTGGAGTCAAAGAAGCTTGGCAAACGCCCAGCAGTGAGGGAGAGACCATGATCGCCAGCACGTTGAAATCGCGAGCGTCATCCAATCCGATAGTAGCAGCAGCACCGCCACGCAGCGAACGCGTCAAGGTGTTTTGTCGCGTGCGGCCACTACTGCAGCGCGAGCGAGACGGTTGGAGTTACGACGAGTACACGCAGCAGCAATTGAGCGATGAACCCGAAGACACAGGCGAGCCGAACTCCAAGCTGATCGCTTTGACGACAACAGGTTCCGCAGCGCCTGTCTTCTTGACGGACAAGACCAAGGTCTCGCTCGATTCATCGGTTCTCTCGATCGATGCGAATGGGAAATTGCTCGTTCTCAACGGACCAAGCCCAGAGAGCGATCGCAAAGAGTTTGCCTTTGACGCGAGCCTGCGAGAAGATACGGCACAGGAAGATGTGTACCAAAGCGCTGCGTACGATATCGTGCAGGACGTGCTGGACGGATACAATGGAACCATTCTCGCGTACGGCCAGACCTCGACCGGCAAGACGTACACGATGGTGGGCAAGGACAATGAGCTCTATGGCGACCACCGCGGGATCATTCCACGAGCATTTGAAGACATCTTTGCTGTACGTGGGATCGCTGGCTCAGAATTTGCCCCGGCACTGAGGTTGTGTCTCCTATTTAATGTAGTATGCAGCAAAGGCGAGCCAGAACGCCAAGACGACGGTGGCCATCAGCTACGTGCAGATCTACTGCGAGCGAATCCTCGACTTGCTGAACCCCGAGACGCCCCACGCTTCGCTGATGGTCCGCGACGATGCCGAGCGTGGTGGTGTCTACCTGGACGGTGCTGCGACGATCGCAGTCTCCAGTGTCGACGACTGCATGAAGCTCATTACGCAGGGCAACGCGAACCGCGCCGTGGCCAGTACGGGCATGAATGCCCACTCTAGTCGCAGCCACGCCATCTTGATTGCGCGCATCGAACGAAAAGAATTCCCAACGCTGTCAACGTCGTCGTCACACTCTCCACCGTCCCAAGTGGTCAAGCTCAGCAGTCTCTATTTTGTGGATCTCGCGGGCTCCGAGCGTATAAAGAAAGCCAAGGTGTATGGACGCCATGTCAACGAACTCAAGGCTATTAATCTCAGTCTGTCGGCGCTGGGCAATTGTGTCGCGGCGCTGAGCAAGCAGCAGCCGCACCGCCACGTTCCGTATCGCGACAGCAAGCTCACGCGCCTGCTCAGCTCGAGCCTGGGGGGCAACGCCAAGACGGCTCTGATCATCACAGTCTCTCCGTCTCCAACCGAGGCGCCCGAGACGCTGTCGACGCTCCAGTTTGGACAGCGCGCCATGCGCGTCGTCGTGCAGGCCCATCAAAACGTGCTCTCGGTCCTAGACTACAAATCGCTGTACGAGGAGACCCAGCAACGACTCGACGAGTGCCGCGCTTCCAATCAGCAGCTCCACGAGGACGTGTCGGTGAAAGATTCCGCCAAGCGGGCGGTTGAAGACCAGCTCATGAAGGCGCAGCTGCGAATCCAGCACTTGGAGTTTGAATGCCAAGCAGCCAAACTGCAATCGAAAAATGCTCAGAGTCTCACATCCAGCCCGAGCACGGCACATCCTATAGACGAGCCCGCGACAACTCGTCTTGAAGAGCAAATCGCCGTTCTGATGAAGCAGCGTGACCACGATATCGCTAGCATCCAGCAAAAGTGCAATCTCCAGGTCGAGACGTACAAGCGGCTCGCCGAGGAAGCGCAGCAAGAATGGCACGAGCTCGAAGACCAGTTGGCACGGGAAAAGCAACAAGTCTTGGCGTCGCTTCTGGAACTGAAAGACTTCAAGGCGCGCTTATTTGAGTTGGAGGACACGTCCACGGACCGAATCGCCGAGTTGGTTTCGGATGAGAGCGACAAAGAGCGCGAGCGCAAGTACGAGAATGAGCTGCAGCAGCAACGACTGGCGACGCACGAAAAGACGGTCAAAGAGCTCGAACACAAGGTAAGACCATCGCATGCGACGCGGGTTTCCTAATTTCGTGGGATCAACTAAATGGGGTGATGAAATGCAGTTAACCCAGGCCGACAGGCGGGTCCAACAAATCCAAGAGCAGGTGGAGGTCGAGTACGTACCAAAGGAGACGGTACGGTGTTTGTACAGTCGGCATTTTGCTGTGGCTCTCAGAAAGCTGACTCCGCCACGTGCAGATCAAGCAGATGGAGCTTTTGTACGAGACCGCCATCGCGAAACTCCAGTCGCGCGTCGGGTCCCTTGAGCAGCGCTCCACGAGCTCACGGAAACTTTCACTCCACAGCAACCAAGAGGCAGACCCGTCTCCTGCGCAAACGAATCGCGGTGCGGGCCAAATGTCGGCCAAACATCCATTGCCCGCTGTCACGGTGCCACCGACGGGCAAAGCGATTCCGAAAATCGGCCGCATCGTTCCGGCCTCGCGCGCAAATAGTCTGCGGTAGCGTGGGTGTGGCGACTGTAGATTGGTCGTATACTCCTTTTTTGCATCTTTGTATATCATCGACTGGGGCAGCTCACTTACGATCTTCAGTATCCTTGTCGTCGTCGTCGTCGTCGTCTTTGCCAAGCAACTCTGACAACGGCCCCGAAAACACTTCGTACTCGTCGTCCGAGTCCTCGTCCGAGTCGTCGATGAGATCATTCAGCATCTAGCAGAGAAGCCAGCCATCGCGTCTCTATGTCAGTACTATCACCGCCCGCGGGGAACTCTCCAGAATCACCGTACCTTCAAATCATCCCACGCGTGTTCCACATACCGAAGAAACGTCTCACTCGAGGCGCTCCCATCTTCTTCAGCTTCCGCCAACACCACCAGCGGATGGAACGTCTACACACAGACACACACATGCCCCCGGATGCATCAGTACGCCATATCACTCTCCTAGTCATCACAGTGGACCCCACCTCGGACGAGAACACGACACAGCTTTCTATCGCCGTGCGCAGCAGCGCCGTGGCGGCATCGTACTCTTGATGCTCGACCATGGCTTCCAGCAATGGGAAATACGACCGTTCAGTCGGCGACAAGTCGTTGGTCGCTGAGATCTCCAGCAGCAACTCGACTGCGTCGTCGAGCCGATCGCTCGCGACGAGCGCCTGCACGAGCGCATCGTACGCGGGCAAGTCGAGCGTCACGCCCACGTTGAACGCTTCCTCGTGGATCTATCCATTCACACATGGCGTGAGCAAAATGCGTAGCGCTTTCTGGAACAGAAGAGTGAAAAAAGGGTACGTACCTCGAGCGCGACGTCGAGTAGGCGATGGCGCAGACACGCGTCGACCACGTAGATGGACGAGAGCTTGGTGTAGTCGTCGGGCTGCAGCTGTGGACGCCTAGACAACGAGGCAAACGGTACATAAGTTAGTGTACTGTCTCGTTGCCTTTCTGTAGGAGTGCGTACTATAAAAGAGCTCCTGGTATATCTCGTACAGATAGACAGTGCGCAAAATGTCGACCGCACGGTCGGTCTGCTGGCGGTCGCCACGCTTTGCGAGCAGGATCGCGAGCTTTTGTGCAAGCAGCTGACTAGGTGGCGATTGCAGGCGCCCAAAGTGCGCAAGCGCCTGTGCGAGCTCGCGGTCGGCGAGCGACTGCGCGAGAAGTTGCTCGACGGCAGCGTCGGCAATAGCGACATTGGCACTCGGTTGGCTCGCAAATGCGCGCGCATGCAACGCCTGGAGAGGCTGAAAATCGCTAGAGAAGGGTGATCTCGTACGCGGATCGTAACGCTCCCATCGTCGAGACCTGGGAGTCGCTGGGAGCCGCGCTACGGCAGCGCGCAGGTGCCGCATCCTGCCGACAAGCGTCATTTATTCTGCCTGATGAAGATGAGCCACAAGTCATGCTAAGTACGGAAACGGGAACGAACCTAACTGAAATACTCTGAAATATAATACGTTGATTCCTTGAAAAACCGATATTTTCTCGTGAATTCGATGAAGCACCCAAATTCATGGAATATGGACACCAGATGTCACGGGAATGAACATACAGGAGCTCTATTCACACAGGAGAAGTGTTACTTAGTACTTGTCGTCGTCAAAGTCCTCATCGAATTCGTTGTCGTCATCGTCGTCGTCGTCGTCATCATCATCGTCGTCATCGTAACCGAGTTCCATCGTTACCGTGTCGTCGTCGTCGTCGTCGTCGTCCGACAGATTTGTGAGCTAAAATCATCACAGCAAGTGTGTGTCAGCACTTTCCATGCCAAGCCTTCACACGTCAAGAAAACGTACCCCGTCTTCTTCCAGCGCCTCGTTAATGTAGGTCATAAACCGCTCGAGTTCGTCCCAGAGCTTCTCGTCTTCCGAATCGTCCACGAGTTCGCCCAGTTCCACGAGCGGATCGTACGTCTACAAGCAGCCCGGCGACATCAGTAGGATTCGCCGCAAATGCATAGGAGTGCGACTACTATACCTCGAATGTGAAGAGCACGCCATGCTTGCGGGCGTGGTCAATCACCGAGACCACGGCATCAAACTCGTTGCGTTCCATGAGCGTGCGTAGTAACGGCTGAAACGTCTGCTGCTCCAGCACGACCTGTCGCTTGCTCATAATCTCCGTAAGGATTTTACGCGCGTGCTCAATCTGGTTGTCGTCCATGAGTGCGCCCACGAGTCGATCGTACGCTGGAAGATCCAGCGAGATGTCGCACTGTTGCGCCCGGTTGAAAATCTATGAAAACGTGTTCGGTCAGTTAGATGAACCGTGGCTTCTCTCACTCTCTCGAAAGCTTATGCTCGCGCACCTCTAGCGCCTCGGGTAGTAGCCTTTGGCGCAAGCACGCGTCGACAATGTAGATGGACGCGAGCTGCGTATAGTCATCAACTTCAAACTCGGGCGCGCTACACAAAACCCACCATTAGTATCTGGTCGTCCAGAACGAGTGACCACAAAAAGCTACGCACCCATAGACTGCTAGGAGAATCTCAAAAGCACGCCGTGTCTGATGGAGCGAGTCTTGCTTGGCGAGCAGAATGGCCAACTTCTGCGACGTGAGACCGCTCGGCGGCAACTCGAGGCAGTTGTAATACGCGAGCGCCTCACTGGGCTGGCGCCCGGCAATGCTCTGCTCCAGCATATAAAGCATATCGTTGGACGTATCGTGTGGCGCTGTCGCGGCCGCAGGATCCGACGCGACGGGCCGCTTCGCATCGGTTCGGAACGCTTCGTTCTCGATGGACGCGACGGCCGACGCCGACCGCGTCCCGAAACTACGCAGCGACGCGCAGCTCGCTCGACTGTGGGCAGCGCCAAGTGGCCTAGATAAGAAAGTACGGCTACTGCGTCGAGTGGCCGCGTGGAACTGGCGCCAGAGCGGCGAGCGGCGCAGCGCGGACGCACTGGTGAGCGACGGCAGTCGCACAGGCATTTTTTTCTTGTAGGTTGTGGGGCAACCACTCCAATCAATCAGATTCGAGGTCACTATACGGGGGGAGTCTTACGCGACAGGCCACATGGGTCACGGGTTTGTTTGACGGGTTTACGGTCCGTGGAAACCCGTGAAAAACCCGCAGCACAACGACCATCACTCAGTTTGATTCATGTACCCATGTTCTGCTAAAACCGGGAATGCGGGTTAGAGGCGGCGAGAGTAGAGGATCCGCCCGGAAAAAACGGAATTGCCGCACTCAATTAACTTGGAAACACCACAAGGCACAACACGAAGAGGGAGTCGTACCCCATGAGCAAACCGTCGGATGCGGCGGATGGTCTTGTGGTACGACTCCCTCTTCGTGTTGTGCCTTGTGGTGTTTCCAAGTTAATTGAGTGCGGCAATTCCGTTTTTTCCTCGCTGCCCCAGAGAAGCCAGCCGCCCAATCATGGCACCTACTACCTCTATTGCGGACGAGTGCGTGGTTTGTCTCGAGCTGCTGCTCATCGGTGGCGGCGCAAGAGCGCTCGCGTGCGGCCACGTCTTTCACAGCGTGTGTATCGACGGAGCGCTCACGCGTCGCGCATCGTGTCCGATCTGTCGTGGCCGGTTGAGACGGAGGCGATCGCTGCTGAAGCGAATACTGTGGAATCGTCTAGTGGGGACACCGCCACAAACGCCCATCGTCGCTCTGGCGAACCAACATCCATCCAGCAAAACCAACCGTTGAGAGACCGCATTCTTGCTGTTATAACCAGAATAGCCGCCGATCTTCGCTCAGAAAACCAGACCGTGGAGGAATTGTACGAGGAACTGGATCGGACCCAAGCCGAGATGGCGGAAAGCATAGCTCGCGCCGCGCGCGCTCTTTCGGCCACTTCAGCGCGACTCGCCGACTTTGTCGAACGATTTCGTGAGTTACCTGCTCGTCCACCTTTGGCCACGGCCACGGAGCCGTCTCCTACGCGCCGTAGCACCCCTGAACGCCAGCCGATTACACTACGTTCCAGATCACTCTTAGCGCTTTCCTCTCTGCCGCGTTCGGAGCATCAACGCTCTCTGTCTCCGCCTCCGTCTCGCGACTTTGATCGGGTACCCACTGCTTTGGAGAGTCAACGACAAGATAACCATGGGTTGGTGGCGTTACCTCCTTCACCAAGCACGCATCCGTCTGCGCACACCCTTTCTCGGCACTGCCGTGCACCGTCATCTTTGCAACCAACGCAGAATCGATCTCGCTCGCGGTCGCCTCCCACATCCCCGTCTGTTGCTCAAGATCCACCTTCGCGTGGAGCTCCATCGAGCCGTTCGCATCGGCGCGACGGTGAAGCCTGCGCGCATGGACGTTATTGCCCGTACGCGTGTCGCCGCCGTCGTCAGATCGGTCACGCGTCTTCTCGACGCTCTCGCTAACACAGTTCACGCTCGCGCGTCGCATCGACTTTTCCGCTCGCTCCAAGGCTCCATTCGCGTTTTGCGCTTCCATCCTCCTCGTCTTTGTGTACGCTCTTCTCGTCCAGTGAGTCTAAAATGAAAAATTCCTGCCTAACGGCGTGAGATCTCTTCCATAGACATGACGGCCAGCAGCCGCTGGACTCGTGATGCCTTGTTGTTATTCACACCCCAGGACTCCGTGGATACAGGTAGCCATTTTCTGCTAAAACCGGAAATGCGGATGAGACGCGGCGAGAGGATCTGTTCGTTTACCCTGGTCCAAGCCCATCAATCGCATCCGACGGTTTGCTCTTGGGGGTACGCCATCCCTCCCTTTCCCTTGTGGTGGAGCTTTCGTTTCACTTAAGTGATGCATGAGGCATTGCCTCTTTTTCTCGCTTCTCCCCAAAGAAAACGACCGGCCCAACCATGGCCACCACGACCACTATCGCGGACGAGTGCGTGGTCTGCCTGGAGCTGCTGCTTATCGGCGGTGGCACGAGAACGCTCGTGTGTGGCCACGTCTTCCACAGCACGTGCATCACGGATGCTCTCGCTCGTCGCGCATCGTGTCCAATCTGTCGCGCACCCATTGACGCAGTCGCGAACGCTGGTAGTCGCGGACCAACCGACGCTACCGCTCAAGGTTCGCCCCCACGCAGTCGTTGGTCGGCAAACGTGCTGCCCATCGTTGCACAGGTCCAGTTGGAGAGCGTTCTCCTTGGCGCATCGGCCATGTCGTCGGCGATGACGGAAATGGCGCTCATGAGACTGACCGGACTGCGACACCACGAGGCTTCGCAGTGGGCCTCGGTCGATGCGAACTATCAGCGCACAATGGATGTCCTCAATTCATTCCGTGACCGTCTCACGAGCATGGGCTTGACTGGGCCAGCGACAGGCACCGCATCGACTGGACTGGATCCGGACGTAACGCGTCCTCGCACGTTTGTTGTGCGACGCTCGTCTCCTCCGCGCACGGATCGCTCTCCACCTGCGAGACCTCCAGGACCTAATCTGTCTCCAAGACGGCAATCGGACCGAAGTCCGCTTGCGGCTGGTCGGTTTGACCACGGCCACAGCCAGTCGGAGCGTCGCGTGCAATTTGACTATCGCCCAATGGGTCCTCCTCCTCCTCCTCCGTCGCCGCCGCGTATGGAACCCCCACGGTCTCTTCCCCGCTCGCGGTCTCCTCACCGCTCGCGGTCTCCTTCACCGCGTCGCTACTCTTCACCACGCATCGATCGCCAACCTTCTTGGTCTCCCCCTCCACGTTGGCGGTCTGATCAGGACCGACGATGGCCGTTTGATCGTCGCCCGACGGGTTGGTCTCCTCCTTCACCACCAAGTTCGCCTCCACTAGTGTATGGTGGGCACCCCGAGCCATGGCGCCGCCGCGCACCGTCACCCTCTCGTCGTCCACTGCATCGGCCTGGGCTCTGGCCGTCGTCTCGCTCGCCTCCGCGCTCACCGCTTTCGCCATCTCCGTATCTGCGAGGAGCTCCACGAACTCGCTCGCCGCCTCGCCCCCACGAGGGCTGTGTGTACCACGGCCGCTCCTGCCCCTACGCACGTCATCGGCGTTTCGTTTGACGACGAGTCTCCTCGACGCCCGCACTGAAGTGCCACGCACACGAGCACGTGAGCGAGTTCCTCTCTCCATGGTTCTGTTAGGTTTTTCTTTACGCCCAACCACAAATGCATCCGTCTCGTTCCGGCATGTTTTCAAAATGCGCGTCAAGTGCATCTACCTACTGTATGGTCTGTTCATGCCCATGAGAGCAGGCGAAGGCTCCATCGCGTCGCTCTCGTCAATGATGATGCGTCATCATCAACTCTTCGCGACGGGCGTTTGCTGACTTCCTCTTTCTCGCTTTCTCTGGGTCCTCGCTTTGTATCCAGCTTGGTGCCGCCACCATGTCCTTGGTGATCGCCAATAATAGGAGCTCACGTGAGAGAGACCGGCACTGCCATTCCTCGAGCGACTGGAATGGGGCGTACTCGATCGCCGAAGATCCGCCTTCACCTGGAGGGCCACGAAGTCGCTCGCATGGATACGGTGGTGAGCACGGTCACACACGCATCGACATCATTCATCAGGACCGTGCGTCCCACCCACTTCCTGTCTACTACATCCTTTCTCACCCAAAGATTCTCTGCATCCTTTCGTTCGTCGTCTCGACCATGCCCCACAAGCATTTTCTCGTGGCCAATCTCGATCTCGAGTCGGATCGTGCGGTCCAGAAACTGCGATGCATCCAGAAGCTGGATGTCGAGTCTGGAGGTTGGAGGAATCCAGAAGTTGCCGTTTGCGCTTGGGTTATTTGTAATTGACTCGGGGAGAGCGCCTTTGGGTGGTGTGCTGGCGCTGATGGATGTACCGTCATTCCATCTCGTCGCTGGTTGGTGGCAGGTCACAAGTCGCATGTCGGAATGATTGCGATTGAAGCTATGCACGGAAAGGCGCATGGATATCTCAAGTGGCCTCGCCATAATGTGATCACAAATACAGTGCTTGTAAACCCGTTACGCCGCTGAATGTAGTCACATTATGGCGAAAGTGACTCTGGCGTCCGCAACATGGCATGCCGACTGGACCAGTCGGGATTTTCTTGTGGAAGTGGAAGTCCGATCCGTCCAGTCACCACAGTCCATCCCCGCACGTCGCTTCATGAATTGTTTCCGATTCTTTTCAACACGTAGCGGTGCACAGGAGCAGAAGCAACGAGGTCAAGAGCGGGCGCTCTCCCTGCGATTTATGCTGGGCATTCGCTCCCCACGTCGTCCGTATCTCCAACAGCAATATCCATATAAACGGACTGCAACACCACGAGCTGGTCGTGCGCTGTTTAGCGCCTCGATTCTAAAGTCTCATTGTGGAATTTGCTACCTCTCGCGCACGCAATGGCCACAAGCTCGTCTGCATCGACCCGGCTCGTGCCACCCGACCGACCTCCTTCTGCACCATCCTACGGTGCCACCTCGTCTCCAACGACGGACCCGCTCGTTCCAAGAGACGAGCCTCTGCCTCTGCATTCACAGGCCCAGGCCTCGTGGCTGTCGCGGTTGCTGCTCACGTGGGTCTCACCTCTAATGGCGCTGGGCAACACGCGCCACATCACGGGACACGACGTCTGGCCGCTCCAACGCGAGCACCAGTCCGCCTTTGTCGCCGTGCCATTCGGTCGCGACTATCGCGAGACCGACTCACTGGCCTCGGCATTTCTCGCATCGTTTGGCGCGCGCTATGCGGCCACGGGCGTCGCCTACGTGGTGGTCGCACTGTGCAGCCTCGTCGGACCGCTCGTGCTCCACACGGTCGTTGCCGCGCTCACGTCGCGCAGCTACGACATCACGACACTGCTCCAGTGGATTGCGGTACTCTTTGGTGCGCAAGTGCTTCAGGCTCTGGCCGACAATTACGCGAATTTCGACTCGCAGCTCATGGCGATCCAGTTTACGGGTGCGATCAAGCACTTGCTGTACGCCGGCTCGTGGAGCAAGGAGCCCTGCCCGACGAAACGACAGCGGTGATGCTAGACTTTGGAATCGGCGGTCCAGCGTATCATAGGCCTTGTTTGCCA
>JAADVC010000387.1:0-22438 GCA_023334575.1 Pythium volutum
AACGCCAACAAAAACCCACACGCCAACAACATCTCTTCATTTCCCAACTCGACATCCCTCACCAAAGAGTTTTCCAGTTCCGTACATATAACAAACATACTATGAATATCGAGTCACCGCGTGAAATCTCGTCCGAGGGACAGGGCGCGCTCACGCCCACGACCGCGCGTGTGGTCACCAAGGCCGCGCTGTTGGCAGCGGCGGCCGCCGACGGCACGACACCGCGCACGCTCGACGTCAACAGCTCCCACTCGCCGTGGGCCAACCTCAGTGTCGACACGACGCTCGGCGACGACGACCGCCAACGCGTCGTGGCCGTCGTGACGCCTGCGCAGCCATCGACTTCAACTTCAACGCCCGCGACGACCACGCCGACGTCCGCGCCGACCCAGTCCGACGCCATGCGCACGGGTACGGGCGTTGCTACGGCGACAAGTCGCGCGTCGAACGGCGCGACGACGACGCTTCAACCAGGTGTGCTACCCGACCGGTACACGTCGGATCTCGTCCACTGGCAGTCGCCCGCCGATCTGCCCGAGCGCCGGCTCATGGTCCAGCGCATCATCGCCATGACGCGCAACAAGCGGCTCGACCCCACGGGCGTTGCCAACGCCAACAATGTGGATGCCAACGGTGTCGACCGCACACCGTCGCTTGCCAAGCGGATTGAGCTGTCGCTGTACTCGAGGGCGGCGTCGTTCCACGAGTACAAGGATCTCAACACACTGCGACGGCGGCTCCAGTCGCTCGTGTCGATCAGTTTCCACGAAGCCGCTGTGACCAAGCGCGCGACCGCCAACGACACGCCATCGACCTCGACCTCGTCAACGGCACTGGGCAAGCGTCCACTCAAGGCCACGCCGTTTGGCGTCACACGGCTACAGATCAAGCGACCTCGCCTCTCGACCACCGACTCCATGAATACCACCACCTTGACTGTGACTACCACCGACGTCATGATGGAGTCTGCCAGTGACCGCGAGACCTTTTTCATCACGAACGAAGACGTGCTGCGCACCATCTTTTCGTACCTCCCCGGCGTCGAGACCATTCGCTGCTTTACGCTCAACAAGTACGCTGCGCGCGTGCTGCCGCGATGCGTGTTTTCGCTGGACGTTGAAATCAAGCAGATGCAGACCGCGTACCAGCGTGCCTCGCCCACATTTCTCTGTCGGTTTGCCAACTTGGAACGCCTCAATATTTATAACGAGCACAAGCCGTGTGACCAGCAGGAAACGGGCCCTTCGCTCCATGCGTGGGGCTGCAGCGAGCTCGACATTTCGCACGACAATGTCGGCGAAGAAGTCGTCAAGTCGCTCGCCGAGTCGATCGAACTGGGCGCGTGTCGTCGTCTCAAGAGCCTCCGTATCGTGTCGGTGTTTACCAACACGTGCCGCGGCAACGCACTCCATGTGCTGTGCGGTGCGCTGGTCAAGGGGTCCTGCCCCGACCTTGAAGACCTCCTTCTCGGCGGCAATGGCTTCTCGGACGTTGGCACGGTCGACATTGCGTGGCTACTCAAGGTCGGCTCGCTGCCCAAGCTCACGCGGCTGGACGTGCGACGCAACTACATTGGCGAGTCGGGCCTCAAGCGCATCATGGCTGCGCTCGCGGCCGGACGGTGCCAGCACCTCAAGTATTTATGCATGGGCGGCAACATCATCACGGACAATAGCGTCGCGCCCGTGGTCGAGCTGCTCTCGAGCTCGCTGTGTCCCCAAATGCGGTTCCTCGGGTTGGAGGATAACTTCCTGAGTGCGCGTGGCGTCCACAGCATCATCCAGGCCGCGGTCGCCGGCGGCATGATGCCCAAGCTCCACCACGTCTCGAGTGATGGAAGGTCGGACGAGTCGGCGTTCACGCAGGACGACGGCTCCGCACCTCATCACGGTGCCGTTCCCATGGAACCGACAACCGCCATGATGACGCCCACAGCTGCGGCATGAAACCACCATGGATTGTATGGTGTATGGAGGGAGGATGGAGGAGTATTACTACCGGTATTAGTATTAGAAAACATTGTGCATGGTGATGATATGATGATGTGGGAAAGGAATGAGAACAATAAACGTTACAGAATGAACTGAAATGGCGCTGAACGCATGCATGTACGCATGCGCTGTTTGCGGATGCAGTACCCATCCTTTCCGACTCTTCGCCCAGCATTATGGAGTTGGGTCTGGCCTCACACCCATACACTTGTACAGCGCAATCCATCCCAGACGCATCTCTCTCTCATTCCAGTGAACTCAGATGAGTGGGTTGTTGGTTTGCCACCACCAATGCCACGTTGGGTAAACTCAGCCAGAGAGAAAGAGTCCCTACGAATCGTGGGTTCCACAATGGGACACGGACCCCTTGATTTCCAGGCCGCGTCGAAAATGGAAACTCCCCATTGTGCGCTGCTATGGTGCTGTACAGACGTTGCCAGCTTGGAGGGTTTCAGCGAGGGAGCCTTGATCCGACTGTCTTCGTGGTACAGGTCACGTAACATATTGCAGGGTTAAGAGTCTTGCACCAGTTTAAGAGTGGAGTTTCCTGTTTGAAAACTGATACAATCATTAACCCTACCCTACGTTTATGAATAAACTCAAACCATAGTGAATCCCATACTATTTGGAGACTCTATATGGAAAACCCTTTGAGAGGCGTTAACCCTCTGTAAGCGATCAATACGAGTTGGGACCAGATAATAGTTCCACGCTTGCTGATGCGAACGGTGGTAACCCTGAAACATAATTCGTTGTCGTCGCTGACTTATGACTCACGAAACTTTGAGTCCAGGGATATGACTCTCAAACTGATGCAATACGTTACTGGAACGGCCAGCATCTTCGGGCTTCCATTTTTTGCCAGCCTGCGTGCCTCTGGACCAGAGGCTCTGGTTTTTACAGAAAAACAAAGTTGAAGTTGAGGGCTAGAGATTTTGTCCCTCCGTGGGGGTTTATAATTTAGTGAAGTAGCGTTATGAAGTGGCCAGTCATGCTGATTGGAATTGGATCTGCATCATCTCTCTCTCGATTCGCAACGAAAAGGGACAGTGGCTTGCGCTGCCACGAGCAAGCCCACCGAGCCCGGCAATGTCCTACTTCATACCGCCGGTCAACTATGGCATGATCGAGGAAGATCTCTACCGCTCCGGACAGCCCAACGAGCTCAACTTCCCGTTCCTCGAGCGGCTGAACCTGCGCACGATCATCTTCCTGGCCCCAGAAGAGCCCAACCCACAGTTCCAGAGCTTTGTTGAAGAACAGGAGATCGAACTCATTTTCCTGGGCGGCAATACACGCATGGAGAGCCGCCGCAAGGCCTGGGAGCCGCTTTCGGAGGAGACTGTGCTCGCGGCGTTGGACATTATCTTGGACCGATCCAACTACCCGTTGTACATCACCTGCCACTTGGGACGCGATCGAACAGGTTTGTTGAGAGAGCGGGATGCTATCTTCATTACATGTACCAACGAATGAATGACAATATTTAGGTGCTGTCGTGGGCTGCTTGCGCAAAATCCAGCAGTGGCATTTGTCGTCGATTTTTGAAGAGTACCGCCGCTTCGCCGGCAGTAAAGTGCGGCTCCAGAACGAACAGTTTATCGAGTTGTTTGACACCGACTTAGTCACGATCCCGCCCAATCCGCCGGCGTGGCTGAGAAAACGCCACTCGTAAGAAAGGGTTCAAAGTTAGTGATGTAAGTGGAACCATCTCGTGCGAAAAATATTAGACTGAAAAATGCAGTAACAAAAGGTGGATGGCTGTAGCTACGCTCCGGTTCCTCACGAACACATACTGTGTCTTGCTCTTTTGACCTCTTCATCCAGGATGGAAAAAAATGGCGTTGGAGAAAAAGTGTTCGTCGTGCTGATCGCTTGCTTTGTTGGGACTGTCGCTGCCCTAGAGGACGGCACCACCACCGACCTGCTCCAGTGCACAATCGATCTGGTCCTGGTCCTCGAGCTCGAGCATCTTGGGGGTCTGGTCACCGCTAATACGCGTGCCGTCCAACAGGAAACGAAGCGCTCCTGCCGGGACACCCTTACGTTGCGCGTACGCGCTGAAGATCTTCTCCATCTTCGTGTTGGGCTTTACCTTAAAAAAGGTCTCTTCGCCCGACTGCGCATCCACAAGACAACACGCAAACCACGTTAGCATACCTTCCAGACGGCCCGTCAATACGGAGACAACGCACCTGGTCCTTGACACGGATCGTGATGGCCTCTGCCTTCTTCTTGTCGTCACCGTCGTGCGGGATCTCTTCAGACATGGTTGGTTGGCTGGCTGTCGGCAAGCGGGCACACGCACATATCCACAATCGTCAACCCAAGTCCAACAACCCACAATTTCTCCCAACATCTTCCACACGCACCTATGCTGTTGGAGTTCTCTTTGAGTCTGACGGGGGTGGAGAGGAAGAGAGAGAGGCCCGGTGGTCGCTTCTCTTTCTTGGCGGTTCTTCTTTTGCCCGTTTGGTTTGTTGGAGAATTGGCGCGAGCGCCACGAAAAATCGCGCTAAATCCGAATTTAGAGTGAATACACTATTTTGGGACATGTGGTCCACGTAAAATTAGGATTCGCTCACCCCATATCGAAAAGCGCCAGCAACAAGAACAAGCGAAGAGAACCATGGTACGTGGATGGCGCGCGATCTAGGCGACGAGGTTCCGCCGTAGGGCGACCCATACTAATTGGGGAAGTGTCTTTCGATGTGGGTGATTTGTAGCTGCCGCTTTCGCTGCTGAAAACGGCCCAGGGCCAGCCCATGGTGCGTAAACGTTGATGTTCATGTGGACGAGTCTTGGGAGAAATGCTGGCTGACCAGAGGGGGCGGATCGGATTGTGGGAATACTGTAGCTGGTGGAGCTCAAGAACGGTGACACGTACAACGGCAACCTCGTCAACTGTGATACGTGGATGAACATCAACTTGCGCGAAGTGATTTGCACATCCAAGGTAGGGCGTCCCACAGGATTATGGGATTATCCGATTGATGCCAGTCACTGATTGTCCGTTGTAAATGTGCGCAGGACGGCGACCGCTTCTGGAAGCTACCTGAGTGCTATATCCGAGGCAATGCGATCAAGTACATTCGTGTGCCGAACGAGGTGCGTTTGTGGTCATGGCGGACAGTCTGAGAACCCGAAACTAAACGCTCCTTACTTGTTTGTGTCCGATGTAGATCCTCGACATGGTGCAGGAGGATGATTTCAACAAGCGAGGTACACCGTCCTCTCTGCGGTTACTTCGTTTGGGATGATATTCTCACCTTGTTATTGTATCACTACGCGTAGACCGTCAATCGAACCGTGGGCGAGGACGTGGTGGCCGAGCCGGCGGCTTCGGCTCGCGAGGTGGTGGCCGTGGAGGCGAAGGCGGTGGCCGAGGCGGATACGGTGGTCGTGGTGGCCGTGGAGGTGAAGGTGGTGGTCGTGGTTATGGTGGTCGCGGAGGTGAAGGCGGTGGTCGCGGAGGGTACGGTGGCCGCGGTGGTCGGGGCGGTGAAGGTGGCGGCCACCGTGGTGGTCGTGGCGGCCGCTACACGCCCGGTGGTCGCGGACCACCGCCTCCAGGCCGTGGCTGAATCATTAGCGCGGTCCTCATCAATCACGGATAGAAAAAAATGCGGTGCCAGCATCCTGTCCACACTGAGGAGTTTTTTTCTCTCGCTCGTTTTTCTCTGTGTGGACGACGGTGTCCACAGTCAGGAACTCAACACTAAAAAGAAATGAAGACCAAAACCAAATGGGATAAAAAGTCGTTTATGCGATATAGTTTGGTTTCCTTTCTTCCTTTCGTCAGCCGCAACGAGGGTGTCACGACTGCCGCCAGCTTCTACTCAATTCTTGGCTTCACTGCCGGTGCTCGGTCCCTGCGGGTTGTTCTTGATCAGGTAAGCGGCGAGCCACTCGATGGGGTTGGGCGGACGCTCCTTCACAAGCGCCGACATGCCCTGCAAGAGAATAGGCACGACGGTCTGGTCCAGGTAGGATCGAATCGGCAGGGTGTGCACTTCGGCCTTGGCCTGCGCGTGCTCGACCGCATTCTCGGCGGCTTTTTCGGCGCTCTTGACTTCGTCGTCGCCCTTGGCGGCCGGTGGCTCCGCGCTATCGCCCGCGGCGCCATTCTCCTTGCTCTCAGCGGCCACCGGCGTCTCCGTTGGTGGCAACTCCTCTGCCGGAGCGGCGACCTCGTCCTCAATGTCTGCAATTTCACCAACGAAAAGATCGGTTAGTCGCCAAATCTTTTGAGCACCAGAATCCCCATTCCTCTTTGCTTCATGCACACAGCATCATGCGGATAGACGCAATATTTTCACGGTGGAGCTTAGCAGCAACAGAACGAGTGTCTTCAGTACGCACCCTTTGGCGCGTCGTCAGCCATGTTGCCTCAGTTGCCTGCGTTTCCAGAGTGCAAGTGAGTTTTTCCCCACCATCGACGCGACGCGACCTTTTCTGGATCGGTAAATTACCGTCAGGAAAAAACCGCTGGTGAAAAATAAAATTCCGAAGAAATAACGGACAGCGCCAATCCACAATAAATTGGGCTAATCCCTGTCAAAGCCAATTTATTGGTGTTCTCTACCTCGATGGCGGTAGGTGATACTCGGCCTGGATGCGGCGCAAGGGCTCGCCCGTGATCGGATTGACGCCACCGCGCGAGTTCTGGTGCTGCAGATTCTGTGCGCGGCCGAACGCGCGGTGCTTGACGGCGTCGTCGGCCGCCTTAAGTCGTGCGCCGTCCTTGCCGTCGTTGTATTGGAGCGTCACGGGGTTAAATGCTTCGCCGCACTTGTTGCGCAGTGCCTTGGAGCCGCTCGCGCGGTAGGCCTCCCACTTTTTCTCTTCTTGGGCCGCCACCGTGTCCATGTTCTTCCAGCGGCCAATCTCGCGCTGTACGCTTTCGTGGCGCTTGCGTTCCTGGTGGACCTTGACGCGCGCGTGGTGGTCGTCGCGGGCCACTCGCTCTTCGCCGGCCGTGTCCGAGTGGAAGCGGTCGGCGTCGCTCATGAATCCTTGGCTGCCGGGCGCGTACACGAGCATGGCATTGCCCGTGACTGACGTGTCGATGCGCACAAAGTTTTCCTTGCGCTGCCGCAAGCGGTCTTTTTCCCACTGCTCTTTGTCCTTGACCGCGATGCGCTGCTCGCGCGAGCGCGCCGGGATGTTGTTGAACGCTGGTGCGGCAGCGGCAGTTGACGTAGACATGCTCACTGCTGCTCGACTGCTCGCTGTGGTAATGGGGTCCGAAGGCCACGATCTCCATCTCTATTATCTCCCATGAACGACTTTCAAATATAGGTGAAGAGCATTGGGATCAGAACCACCTTTTTCTGCGTCTTTTCAAGATACACCGGTAGTTCCTCCTAAGTTAACTTCATCAAAAGAATGTAAAGATGCACGTCTCGGTTTTCTCGACCAGTGGCACGACGCTGTCCTTCCAACTGATTTGCACCGCGTACTGTTCACACACCGAGGGGAACGCATGCGGCGAGACATCGACGCCGTTCACGTGCGTGAGAAACACTTCGTCGCCGCGCATGCCAGCGCCAAAGGCAGGCGAGCCGGGCAGTGCCTGCACGACGATCCAGCCATCTTGCTGGCGGAGAGGCTTGACACCGAGCGTGCCGTTGACCTTGGTCACGCTAATGGTCTGCTCGCAGTCAAAGCTGAACCAGAACCGCACGGCCTGCACAAAGCCGCGCTCGAGCTCGAGCTCGTTGAGATGGTACACGCCGGCGTACAGACTGCGCGCGCCGTGCTGGGAGATCGCGCTTGGACACGCGACTGCGAGCGGTAGCGCCACAGTTTGGAGACTGAGGATCGTGACTGGACGGCCGATGCGGCGGAAGCGGTTGATGTATTCGCGCGCACGGCTTGTGGTCATGAGCACATCCTCGTAATCGCTCGCAACAGGCTTGAGTACGATGGGCATACCAAGAGAAGTCGAGGAAGAGTGGGTGCGTGCTCGGTCGGTGGCTACGATCGGTACCCACGTGCCGATGTGGATGTACGGCTCGTGGATCACGGAGGGCGCGGCCAATGGACTGGTGCCCACTGCTGGTGCTGGTGGTGGATGCACCTCGCGAGGGGACGCATTGCCGAGTGGAGACAGCGGCATCGAGATCGACCCCGACCGCGAACCCATAGTGCTTAAACGTCTACGAAAAACGAAGAGTGGGTGTGACGGAGTGTGCAGCAGTCTGGGAGCAGTTCACACCTGCTCAGAATGCTGTCGGCGCTGCTCTTGCGCATGCCGCGGATCGCATGGTCGGTCTGGATGGACAGATCCGTGACGCGGCGAAAGGGACTGCTAAAGATGTCGAGCACCCACTTGGATTCGGGCACTAGAAACGTATCGAGTGACGCGCCCTCGGCCACGATCTCGACGTCGTCGCCTTCTGGGAGGCGGTACAGTGAAACGTCGCTGGGCGACGCGACGGCAAAGAGCTCTTCTTCCGAGTATAGCACGCGCGCCAGATCCAATTTGACGTCACCCCACGATTCGAGCCGCGTGAGCTCGGCCGCGTCAAACTCAAACACGCCGTTGTTCTTGCATACCAGCACACGCACCATGGTCGTCTGTCTGTTCGTTCCTGAAAGGAGCTCGTTCACGTTGAACAAACGCGAAAAAGTATCCAAACCCAGAACAGAATGAAGGTCTCTGTCTTTCAGTTAAAAAACTAATGAGTGACATGCAAATGTTATGAACACGTTGAAAACAACAGCGGAATCGTATGGAACCAACGACAAGTCGGCGACGGACGGAATGAGTTCGCAGCGGAGCGCGGTGCTCGCGCTCTATCGCCGCATCCTGCGCGTCGCACGAACATGTACGTGATAGTATTAATATATTTTCAATAGGTTACCCGGTAGCGCTGTATTGCGAGCATATTCGCCAACGATTCGTGGGAGCTTTCTTGCCGTCGAGGTGCTGACTATGGTCCTGGTGTGGCAGGGGAAGGCGGCGACGTGGAGCGACGATGGATCCGCGAAGAGGCGCGGTGCGTTGGTTCTTCTTTTTCCCACGAAGACTGCATGTACTGATGGAGCCATGCTGATATGAATATGAGAAGACACAAGTTTGAAGAATACCGGAATGTGCGCGATCCGTGGATGATCGAAGAGCTCCTGGAAAAGACCCGGAACCAAGTCGACTTGGCGGTTCACTACCAGATCCCATATCCACGCCCACAATATGTCGATCCGGGCACGGTCGGCGGCGACAATGACTTTCGTCGCCAGTCTAAGCGCGACAAGACCAAGCTCGACCGCACAGACCGACGCCGCATTTCAAGGCAATACAAACCGCAAAGTTAGCGCTATTATAATACTGGATGTGAACGAGTATGATGGTGATCCGCTAAATTCCCCTCTTACGTTATGTCTCCTTCTCCTCTCAAAGAGAAGATGAGGAGTCTCTCTACATAGATGCTTTTCACCTACACGACGGCGACGACTAGGATACATGTTTTGCTAACTTTCACAGCGCGGTCAAAAGTACCGAGTAGACGCAGCACCGACGAAGCGCGTAGAGCTGTTGCATGGAAATGTTGACGCCCATCAAGTGCATTTGCTCGATGAGTTCCCACGCGAGTTCGTCTGAGCCGTCGAGATCGTGGAAAAAGTCGCTCATGACCGAGACGTCGTCGCGCTTGAGAACGCGCTTCCACACGCGCAGCACCGACTGCACGCCCGTGGGCATACCCGTGTGGCGCGGCGGCTTTTGCATCCACAGCGACCGCGCGCGCTTGCGGCGCCCGGCAATCTCGTGGTCCTCTTCTTCACTGTCGGTCGCCGACAACGCGCCGTCGTCTTCTAGTTCGCCGAGCTTCCACGAGGTCGGTGAGCGGCGCATCCCACGGAGCTCGTGCTTCTTGGACGTCGTCGCGAGCGGCGCCGACGGAGAGATCTGAAGCGCCATTTCGAGGTTTGTTCGTTTGTTGGCGTTGGCGGATTGTTGGATTCTGCTGGAAATTGGTCGATCCGTGCCTTTAGGTTTTCGTTGGTTTCGTTCACAGTGAAGCCAGGTTCGCTCTGGGATCCTGCGTGTCTTTGTGAGTTGTGGGACACGGGGGAAATATTTTGTGTAGCCACGAAGAATTTCGGTACGGGTCTGGTAGCGGTGTTGGTCCAACACACTGTTCGAAGGTGTCGGGATTGGCGAGCAAGCTGCCAACAAACAGGTGCACGAGGTCGTGGTGCGTGGTGGTCGCGGGCAAGTTCGAAAGTGATCAGTGACGCATGATGGGGCCTCTGCCAGCATTTTTTTCAGAGCAGTTGGAAGGTGCCACACGCAGAGCGCATGCAAAGCATTCTTGAGCCAAGAAGAGGCTGACCAACTGTATTTTCCATACTGAAACCAAGTTCTCAGATACGGCGCAATCAGATGGGCCGCACAAAGCAGCCGCACCATCACTCTGTTACGTGCCGTCAGAGTGGGACAATTTTCCATGCCAACAGACGGTCCACTTCTATCCAACTGAGCGTTTTTTTTCGAGTGTGGTTTTTGATTGGTGCAGAAAAGTTCACCTTGAAGTGGTGGATGGCTTCGCCAACAAAAACGGGTTTCGCGGCTGGAACGGTGGAACTGATGCGATCAGCAGCAACGGCAAACGCGGGTGAATCGGCGCAGTTTCGGCATCAAAGATGTGGCTGTGCGCGTAAGCGTACATGTGTTTTGTGTTGGACGTTGAACTGTGCGATGCACAAACAAACTACGCTGGGAAATCCAAAATGCAGCGTGAATGGTTGGGTGCCGAACAACGAAAACTGTGGATGCGCCAAGGAAACAAACTAACTGTAGGATGCATCGAAAAAACCTCGTTCATGTTGAAGTCGCTTTCATTCCGCGGATGCTTGTGAAACGACGGAATCGAACTGGACATTTGTTTTGTTACAAGAACAAAAGAAGCCAGAACTGCAAGCCCAGCTTTCAGAACTACGATCTAGTAAGCCATCTTCGACGCATGTGCTGCAACGTGAGACTCCAGCTAATACCAGCTCGTCTGGATTCCTTTCCCTCCATTATCGTGACTTGCCGTTGCAAGTGTGGGCGGAAGCCGACAGTCACCAACTAGCCTTCGAGGATTTTTGCTTCGATCCAGCCATCCCCGTCCGGACGGAACGATTCGCTCCTGTTCCTCATTCATTACTCGCGCCTCTCCATGCACGAGTTTGACAACGTTGTCAAAAGCTGTCTCTCGTTTGCCGTGTTTCAATGACGACTGTAACGATATCCTGCGACCCGCCTCCACGCGCACGCGACAATCTGTCGGCGAAGCTGCTTCATGAGCATCAGCTCAAAAGGCATAGGTGCACTAGTACAGACTAGCTCCATAGCAATGAACCATCATCTACGCACGCCACCACCACGATTCTTCCACCGAATGCGGGCGGAACAGTCAGCTCAGCCGTCAGCTCATAAGGTGGTGAAAAAGGAAAGGTGGATTTGGATTCTCGTGTAAGAGCGTCGCTGCGGCATTGAGTTGTTTTCCAAGCAGTGAAGCAAGTAAACACACGAAAAAGAAACGATTGACGAGCTGTCGAGGGGGACTAAACCGCTGTTTATGTTGGCGGGAATCTAAAGAGTACTTCAAGTTCAACAGCAACTTCGCGAAAAGAAAACGCCTGATTTTCGATCAGCTCTCGACTTCAGTCTTTACGCTTCACTCTTCGACCTCGCCGTCCTCCATCTCCTCACCTTCCTCGGGTTCGCTGTCAGCGGTCGTGCCCTGCTGCTTGGATTGTTGCTTCGCCTGAAGCTTGAGTCGCGCCTGGCGGATGATCTCTTCGGCCTTGGCAGCTTCGTTCACGACGGCCGGAGTCGTTCTCACCCCACTTGTCGGAGTTGTCACTGCGGCCTGTAAGCGCTTGGACAACACTGGAAGGTTGCTGTATGACGTCACAGCCTGATGAGATCGGGGGTCCCGCGTGTGGGAGCGACTGCGGTGGCGGCGCCGGCTGGTCGGGCTCTGGCTGCGACTTCGGCTGCGTGACCGGTGAGTGGATGGCGACCGGCTACGACGCGGCGAGTCGAGGGAGCTGCGACGTCGCTTTCGCGATCCTGGGGAAGTCGACCGCGACGACTCACGCGTGGAGGTTGACGTCTTTGCGCGTTGAGCCTGGTATTGCAGAAGCTGGAATACATGCTTGACGGTAATCGGAAACACCACGGCCTCAGGTGCACCCTGAACTGCACGCTCAAGCTGAACGAGTAGCTCTAGCTTGTCAGCCATCGGTGACTGCGGGTTGGTATCGACCGCCGATCTCATTTCCTCTTCACCTTCCTCTGGTTTGTTGGCGTCCAAATGAGCCTGGACGCCCAGTGTGAGCGCAGCAGAGAAGTCTTCGAACGTGGACGATGGCGACACCACAAAAGCAACCTTGTCGAGGAATTGGTGCACAGTGGGGACGGCAGGCACGACATGCTCGCGGGCTTTCTTGATCTTCTTCTCAAACACACGTCGCTGGCGGCGCTCACTCAGAATTATCGTAGTGTCGCTTGAATCTGATAGACATTCTTTGCTGAGCGCCTCTCCGATCTCCTTCCACGAAGTGTTCATGCCGATCTTGTCCGACTGCAACCATTCATCCACGACGTCGTGGAGCTTGGCCCTGAACGCTTCCTCAAACTTTTTCTTTTTCTCTCGCTCCGCCTTATGCAACAGCGACTCTTCAGACTTGAGCACATCCAAATACTGTTCGGCCCAGTCGTACACGTCGTGCTTGGGAATGGCGTCGCGCACATCAGCTGCGCCTTCGACTTGATCGAAATATTGCCACACTTTCTTCTTTACGTCACTGTCGATACGACGCTTGCCTGCAAAGATCGTTCGCTCGGCAGCATCTTGGGTCTTCTCTCGTAGCTTCGCCATGAAATTGTCCTTGAATTGCTCCACCAGCATGGCTTGCAGCTGTGTCTTCTTCCGCAGGGCATCCTGGACAAATCCTTCAAACAGATCTTTCTTGTCTTTGAGCTCGTCGAGAGCCAGCCAGCGCGGATCCTTGCGCAGCCCATAGAACTCGGCACCGTCATTCAGATCTTCCCACGTGACGCGGTGGCGAATAAACTTCGTTTCGATGCTTCCGAGCAGCTCCAGATATTCCTCGCGGACTCGTTTCGCCTGGCGCTTCCTTTCGATGTTTTGCTTCTTGTCGGCTTGCGTGCAGTACTCGGAGAATGCTTGCTTTTTCTCCCCCACGGTCGAGAGCGCGAACCGCCAACGTGGATCGTTTTCGAGTCCTTCCTTGGCCATAAACCGTTGAGCTTCCTGCCACTTGAACTGAGATGAGACTTGTTTCTCCTCCAGGAACGCCTTAAACGCGGCAACTCGGTCTTCCTTGGCCATTGCGTCGTACATCTTCATGACTTCTGCGTCGGCTTGACGCTTCTTTTGTTCTTTCTTCTTCTGTTCTTCCGCGACCACGACGCCGCTGGCCTCCGTGGAACTCTTCATCTTGGCGACCTCGACGCGCGCTTGCTGCATGCGGTATTCCTCGGGTTCGTCCCACGTCGTCGCCTTGGTGATCGTGTTGTAGTAGTACGTTTGGCCGCTCGAATCATCCGTGTACTCGATCCATGTCGCCGACGCTACTCGCGACGACGCGCTCGTCTCGGGAGCTGTAGTTGCTGCAGCGACCGGCCGCTCGTACGTACTCACACCAGTACTGGCATTGTAGTAATATCGCTGGTTCTGGGGCGTGTAGTGCTCACTCCAACCGGCCGGAAGCTGCTGCAACGCTGGCTGGATGGCCGGCCGTGGGTACGAAATCGACGGGGCCACCATCGGTCGAGCGACAGGGAAACCACGCGCAAGCATGGCCATCGGCGGCACCGAGAGCATGGCTGGCGGACGCGCCTGTGCATGCGGCGGAAATCCATGCACTGCCGGTCCTCGGGGCGGAAACATGGCGGCGGGTGGCGGTCCGCCCGCGAAAAACACTCCACTGGTCGCGGCGCCGCCTCCACGGCCAGCAAACGCCGCTGGCGGGGGTCCACTGGTTGGTCCGTATCGGTTCATGTGTCTTCGTGTTGCTTGGGCCGTGACTCCTCACACTAGAAGCAGAGATAAAACACAATAATCCAGTCACTTGGTCTGGCCGTGGGCGAGGATGGATGGTTGTAGGTGGATATCTTTCTCTCCGTCGTGGGCGGGGGAGAACAGAGTCGCCGACCGGGAAAGGGTGAGGCGTCGATGACAGAACAGACAAAGCGTCCACTCACTCTGTGCGCGTGGCTGCGTCTATAGGGACTTGAAGAGCGTGGGCGGCGCGTGCAGGCGGAAGCCTCTCTGCGTTGCCGATGCGATTGTTGGCGGAGAGTTTCCTTTGGCAAAAGGGTGGAAGCCAATCTGGTCAAGTTTCAAAACCTCACACGAATTGGTGGCATAAAACCCTCGTCCCCAATGTGCGGAAAACACCTCACACTAAGGTTTTTCATGTGGACGGAGGTAAAGTTAACCTGGGTTATTATAACGTATTTGGACACCTATTGGTGACAGACGACGGCATCGACGAAAGATGGAAGCAAGCACAGGGCCTCCACCGCCACCGCCACCGCCGCCTCCTCCAAGCGGAGGAGGAGGAGGAGGGCATGATAGTCAACTTCCTCCGCACTTGCAGGCGATGATCCGCGAGATGCAAGCAACATTGGGTGGCAGCCAGCACCAGCAGTACAATGATCAGCAGTTGCCGATGCAGTTTGGCAACTCGCATGCTCGCGGCGGCGGCGGCGGGCGGGGATATCAGCAGCACAGCAACAATCGCGGACATGATGGCGGACGAGGAGGACGTGGAGGGCGCGGTGGACGAGGAGGCGGCCAACGTGGTGGTGGCCGTGGCGGCGGGGGAGGTGGGCGCAGCTTTGGCGGACGCGGTGGCGGTCGAGGCAACCTCGGAGGTCGAGGCCGTGGTAGCCACTACGGCAACCATCACCATGGCCACCAGCAACAGCAGCCGCAGTATGGGCAGATCAAGCGCAAGCGGTACGTTCCGCGCATGTCTATTTCTTTCCAGTTTCGTTTCCCGCCGTGAATATTTGACTTTTTACTCGACGCGGCTGGCTGCTAATGATGACTGGTACTGTAGTGACTTCGATGGGAATGGAGCAGCACGATTTTTCCTTCCATCATGTCTCGAAGATCCATGGCTTCCACTTCTTCAGCCAGCATCATCCACATCGTTGATGACGGCGTCGGCTGAAGTTTCTGTTACGGATAGTACGTATGGCACGACGCAGCTGCCACACTCGGCGACCGGCGCATATTATCAACTACAACATTTTCAACATCAACATGTTCCGCGGCCAGGTCGTGTGCTCTTTCAGCCTTCGTTCCTCAATGATCCATGGGCTGTGTTCGTTCGGTAAAGATGAAAAATGGATTCTCAAGGTCTCATGTTCTGGATGGCTACACTCGCTCAATATTCTAGCGAAGCAGCTTATTGCTCAACTGACGGCGACGGCGGTCGGAAGACTTTTGCTGGACGACGGCGTTCAAACGTCAAGAACTCGGCACGTCGGAATCGCGACATGAGATGCCGGAGTCGGTGGACTGGTGCGACGCTCGCCATGGCCGCGAGGATCACACAGGTCGCGCCACACTGGGCCGAGCGGAAGCCGAGATCGTACTGCGGAACGCTCTCGAGCCGCTTTGGACACTGGAAGATCGCGTGGAGCTCGCATGCCGACACGTCCACTGGACTGGTGGCAGAATTCTTCACGTCAGAAATCTTTGCGTTTCTTTCTCTCACGCACGGCATGATGACTAAATGTGCACACTCACCAGACAGCGGGATACGCACAACACGCGCTGTGCGTCATGTGGGACGCCGAGTGGAGCACGGCGCCGACGAGAAGCGACGTGAGCGACTGATGCAGGCACGACTCGACCATGAGCTGATGTGCAAACTCGCTGTCGCGGCGCGCAAACGTGCACGCATAGTAGAGCAGCGAGAGCGCCGCCACGAGTTGCGGGCCGCTCGTGAAATAGTACTTGAGTGAGAGATCGTCATGCTGCCGGCGGCTCGGGAGATCGTGCGCGTGGTACCACTCGCACACGGCAAATCCACCCTGCATTTAGTCGAACAGAGTTATTATTAATAGTAGTGGGTACACACAGTTTGAATCTACCATGTCATCTTCAACTCACGACAGCCAGGAGCGCGAGCACGATTGGATAAAGCTGGTGGAACTTCATGCGTTCTTCCACGAAGGGCGAACGAGAGGATGGATGGACACAGAACGCGTGTTCTTCTGTACGGTATCGTTGAAGACTGGCGACGTTCGCCATGGTTCAGCCGCGACCGTTCAGACAACTCAACCCATCTTGCGGTTTCCGCCCTGGCAACTGATTTCTCCCCCTTGCGTTTGGATGTCAGTGGTCTTATTTTCTTCACAACGACGGAAACTCACTTCAGCGTGCTAGCGGCATACAGTAAAAGCACTGGTCACCAAGAGCCCTCATGGAGAGACATGCACGATTTTCTCTCGCCTCATGAAGAGAAAGAAAGAGATGGCGTTTCATCTCTGAAGAATACGGATTTCTCAGATAGACTGGACTGAGAGAAAGTTCGTTGTGTACTGTTTTCTTTCTTTTCCAACCAGGCAAAAAGAAGGCAGGTTTTTGTTGGTGACAGAGCCTGCTGTTTTTGTTTTTTGTCATGAGCAGGGCCAATCACAGGGTCCCATCATGATACTGACTGGCCAGACTTGGAATTTGTATGTTCGGCTGGGCATACAGACAACCCAAAAGAACGGTTTTGTATGTGTATGGACCAACAATTGGGTACCATTTGGTACAGCACCGCAAGCATTCTCGCCTCCACCTCCACTTTCTCATCGAAGTCGAACCGCCGGACCGGCCAAAAACCCACACTTTTCGCTGGAAAAAGAAAGCCATTTTTGTCGGCGTGTCTTCGACTTCAGTCCAGCATTCGCCAAAGCGCGAACGAAGCTGAGCCCCGGCCCGCACTCTTCGGTCCACACCCGCACCGTACAGTAACCCAGTATACTAATTACTGTGGGCGTCGGAGTCACAAGCGGACAACGCACCAACATCCAACGTCCAGCGTCCAAGGTGCTTGCGCCATATTACCAACGGGTGTGAGCGAGTGAAGCCGGCGAAAAGATCCGACTCCAATCACCAACCAAAATAACCAACCACACGCGACGGACATCGTGATCAATCCCCATCCGACTTTCAGACAACGGGAAAACCTCGACTTTCCAACAATTGCGGCTTTGGGTTGCTTGCACATTCTCCAACAATCTCTTCGCGCCAACAAGTTCCAACTCGTTCCATCGTCGGTATGGGCGCCGACCACAAGAGCGTCTACGAGCCCATCTTGTTGCGCCCCCACACCAGTATGGCGACGGCGTCAGCACCGCTCCCGCGCTTCTACTCGGGCGGCTTTGAACAGCAAAAGCATACGTGGGCCACCGTGAACCGGAGATCGCAGCGCATCCGCTTCATCTCGTACACGCAGATCGCGCTCGGCTTTTTCGCGTCGTTCAACTACCTCTGGTGCGTTTGTTTCCTCTCTCTGGGAAATTGCTCGAGTGGATTCGTGCTAACGTTTGTCCATGTCGAATAGGCTGACGAATATCTTTGCGTGCTTTGTGGGGCTCACGGGTATCCTCGCGTTTCGGTCCGAAAAGCTCAGCTGGACACTCGTGGTGCGTTTTCTTTTCCTTCTGGCGCTCCATGATCGATTGCGATTGAAGGCTGACGCTCGGTGGTGCGTTTTCTTTATAGTATTTGTTAGTCTGCATGGTCGAGTTCACGCGCAACATCCTGCTCGCACCGCACCTATATGAGCGATACTGTATACCCCACTACCAGTTCACGGGGTATGAGTATTTCCAGGTCGTCGTCATGGTCGCGCAAGATGTGCTGCTCATTGTACGAGCTATACTTCAAATTCTTCCCCGTCTCCTATTGCTTTCGTCTAACGATATGTATATGTGCCTATAGCCCGCTGCATACTGCGTCGTCTTTGCCGCGGCTGCGACGACGGCCAACCCGTTGTGGTAAAACGCAAACCGACCAATGAACCACAGACGCATCACCCGACGCACCCCTCGAAATTAGCACGCGTTGACCGCCATGCGTTTCACACCGGATGCGCTCCTCACCAACGTCTGTGGTGCATCGATAACTTAATGGATTTTTCCTTCTTCAATTTTCTCTGCTGTAGATGGCATTTCCAGGTCCAAGTGCGTATATTATCTACAGCAGTACAAGCCGTCCGCTATCCAGTTCGTCCTTGACGACGCGGTAGCGAAGCACGTGGCGATCACCGCGGCGCATGGCGACGTGCTCCAGTCCCTGATCGTCACACTGCAACTCGCCCAGCGTTTCCTTGCTCTCGCAAAACACAAAGCTGTCGAGATCCGGCTGAAGTACTGTGGGGGACGCATACACCTCATTGGTCAGTCATGGAAACGACAAGGCAAGAATATGGAAGCAAAAACGTACTCATGCCGTCGGTCGTGATGCTACGGTGGTCGTCGGGAAACTTGGCCAGTGCGAGGTCGTTCACATGGTTCTCATAGAGCATGACATACTGGCGCGCAAACTGGATCTCCTTTTGCGAGAGCCGCTGAGTGAGCATGGGGTCGCTGAGAATGTGGAGCGCGAACCGCTCAATCTGTCAAAGCCCGAATATTAGAAAATGTCCCATGCGCCGTAGTCTCCCTCTCTCTCTCTCCTATGCGCATCTTACCTTTCGCAAGCGCGTACGCAAGTACGACGCCATCATAAACTTGAGCCGTTCAATCTCCATTTGATAGAGTTTGTTGATGAACGCCTTCTCCTCAGTCAGCGCAGCCTTCTCTTCGTACACCGAGTCCACATACTCTTGCTGTCACCGAAACCCGAATCAGTGAGCTTCCAAACCAACCGCAGGTCCCAATCACGCACATACCTGGTTCTTGATTTGTTCCAGCATGATTGTCATCATCTCTTCGTCGTACGGCATGACCTCGGGCGAGTTCTGATCAAAGCAAAACGCAGTGATGCAGTGCGTCGTCAATTCTCCATCCTCCTCACACCAGACGAACGCCAACAAACTGCACCGTCTCATTGATCCAGAGCGTCTTCATGCGCTCGACATCCTCGTTGAGGTTGTCGCGGTCAAAGCCCGTCGTGGACGCCGTCGTCTGCGAATCGTCGTCCATATTCGATGTGGCGCCGCACGAAGTTTTTCGTTGCTTGCAGGAGTGAGCCAAAAACTTCCCGCCAAAAATCTGGGGTTATCGTTAGCAACCCCTGCAGTGCATGTTAGAAACCGCTATAGCTCGATTTGGCTACATATCTTGTTGGTGTGTATCCAAACAGTGTTTTTTTTTATTTTCTCACTTCTTCATCAACTCGCGCACCGAAGCATCTCACTGCCATTCACGTATCCGAGTCGGAACATAAGGTCGTCTCAAAGCCGACAAAAACGCTGGTTTCCAACAGTGCAAGCATTGGGACGTTTAACTGCTGCGTCGACGCTTCCAGTACGACTCGTCTCTTGCTGAAGCTCTATCACCTAGGGTACCATATCATTAATGTATTAGTTTGCGCCTTTCCGTAGCAAGCGTACCCGATGTACGCGTTTGTTACGCCTTTCGTAGTCCGGTGATGAGCGAGCCTACTTGATGTCACATCACAATTGTTGGTCGCTTTGGACCGAATCACTCAAAACGCCGACACCAATACCGGGGTGATCGTCAAGGACGCCAAGGAGACTTGGCCTTCATCAGGCAATGTTCTCGTGGAAGCAACGAATACCCAAGCGACAGGCAAGGCCGGAATTTCCGTGTTCAGCTCATCAAGGCTAACCCAATTCGACTCTAGGTTAGGTTAGGTGAGTATTCAACCTGACACCGTAATCCACCATCATTCTTCACCAGTTCTTGAACCCCGTCATCAGCACCCAACAGTAATAACGTTACCGCGTTACGCGGGACACGCGGGCCTAGATCAGCCCGTCTCTCTATTAATACTGTAAGTTATATTAATACCCGCACTCGGCCATTTTCCATCCCGCGATCGCCATGGTGTTTGTGCTCCCGCCTTGGTTGGCGTCGTCGCTCAATGACAACTCGTCGCTTCTCGCCGTGGCCGTCGGTCTCGCCATCGCCGTGACGACGGCCACGACCGTATTCGCGCGTCGTCGTGATGCGCCGACCAAGAAGCTCCTCGAAAACGGCAAGTCGCTGCGCGAGGCCCACGTGCTGCCCACGACGCGCTTCATGCTGGGCGATTTGCTCGAGTACGCCCACAATGCCGAATTTTTCCACGACTGGATCGCCGCCACGAGTCTGTACTTTCGCAACGAGCCGTGGCGGCTTCGCCTCCCTGGCCAGAACGAACTGGTCGTGCTCACGACGCCCGAGGCGTTTGAAGACGTGCTCGTCAAGCAGAGCGCGACCTTCCCACGTGGCGAGAGCGCCAACGAAATGATGGAGGGCGTATTGGGCCGGTCGCTGCTCACGATGGATGGTCACGAGTGGCTGCGCCAGCGCAAGACTGCGGCCAAGTTCTTCACGGCCAAGGCACTCCGTTTCTGCATGACCACGACCATGCACAAGAACGTCCAGCAATTGTTTGATGCGCTGGACACGCATGCCGCGAGCGGCGCGACGCTCGATCTGTCGCATCTCTTGGGCCAGTTTACGCTGCAGACATTTGCTGAAGTCGGACTGGGCGTCGACCTGCGCTGGATCGGATCGGACGTGGCCCATCCGATTGAACAGGTCGCGGCGTACGGCTCGCCGACCGTGATTCGTCGCCATCGCGTGCCCACGTTTTGGTGGAAGCTCGAAAAGCTGCTCAACTTTGGCCCCGAAAAAAAGCTGAACGAGGTCATGACGGCGACCCGCGCTTGGCTGCAAATGCTCATCACCAAGAGCTTGGACGCACTCGCGAAGCGCCAACACCGACGTACCCAAGAAGAGGATAACGACGCGATTAAGAGCGTGGTCGAACTCTTCTTTGAGCACAGCCAAGAAGACGCCAGTGGATTGCAGTCCGAGGACATGACCGACTTTATCTTGACGTTTGTCATGGCAGCGCAGGACACGTCAGCGCTCACGCTCACGCGGTTTTTCCTCATGTTGACCAAGCACCCACACGTCGCAGAGCGCGTGCGTGAAGAAATGGCGAGTGTGCTGCCGTCGTTGGGCGTGACCAAAGACACGTATATTACGACCGACCACGTGCACCACCTCGTGTACTTGGAGGCGACGATCCATGAAGTGCTGCGTCTGTACTCGACAGCACCCATGGCGCAACGCGTGTCGACCAAGGACACGATCATTTGTGGCGACGTACTTGTGCGCAAGGGCAATAGCGTCTGTCTCAATATGTATGCGATGGCGCGCAACCCCAACGTGTGGGGACCGGACGCCGCCGAGTTTAAGCCAGAGCGCTGGATCGACGCAAAGTCGGGTGAGTTGCTCAAATTCCCGCCGACCAAGTTTGCGTCCTTTGGCGCCGGTCCGCACTTGTGCATCGGCATGAAGCTGGGCATGCTGGAGCTCCGCGTGGTCGCCGCGAATCTCGTGCATCGATACGCCATGTCGCTGGCCGTGCCCAATGATGGCGAGTACCTCGTGGGCATCACGCTGCTGATGAAGAACCCACTGATGGTGAAGGTGCAGCACGTCTGAGAGTCATGTTAACTCTTGGGAGAAAATGATTAGTGGTTTTCGATTTGTCAATTTTCAAATCTTCGTCGCAGAAATCAGTTCAGATATATCTCATCCTACAGTAGAAGAGACAAAAGATCACCTTGCTTTCGCCCCCTCCTTATCGCTTTTATGAAGTGTGTTGGCGATACAGCTCCTCTCCACTCAACTGCTAGTAACTCGCGATGTCAAAGGAGGCGAGTTTGGGAGATTACCCGTGATGGTTGGCCAGTATTCTGGTTTTCAACCAACAGCCAACAGCGATAAACGAAAACCAACAAAAAACAATCTAGAGCCAACAACCACCAACCACCAACCCTCAACCAATTAGTAAACAACAACTAACAAAGAGAGTTGCGTGAGCATTGGCTCGTCCCGCAGCAAAATACTCCTGCTAGTATTTAAAAACGTGGGGATTATGAGTTTCGTAAAAATGCTCGATCCAAAACTGAAACGAGAAACAACGCCCTGCGTCGGGCGGCTTGACCACGATCGATCATCCTGACCCGGAAAGCGGAGCTCCAACGGCTGATTGCGAGAGTGCAGACTCGTGTCAGCGAGCCAGTCGTGGAAACGTTCGGCGTTCTGCTGGAACTCAGAAATCACTCCGCCCCTGTGGCGCGTGATCCCGTGCCTTTCCAAGGGTGTCGTTAATGGCATCATCATGCAGTATTACAACACCCGCGCTGAACTCCATCCACGACACTAGACTTTAGTGGCGTGTTCCCATTTTCGTTCTCTCGAGACCTTATGAGAGCGTACTGATATT
>JAADVC010000388.1:0-22405 GCA_023334575.1 Pythium volutum
GTAGCTGCCAACGGCGCCGCGATCACTGGCGGACTCACCGTCGCCGATACTGGAGTCACTGTCACGACTGGTAATGTCGTCGTCACGAATGGAGACCTCACGGTAAGCGGGGCGGCGAATAGCAAGGGAAAGCTTGTCGTAGAAGGAGGCGCAGCGATCTCAGCAGGAGCGACAATTACCGGTGGTGTAAGTGTCACTGGCGCTGCATCTCTTGCTGGTGGTAGTACTCTCGCTGGAGGAGCCACAGTCACTGGCGGTCTTCGTGTTGCAACAATCGGTCTCACCGTCACCACAGGAGGAGCCACAGTTGCCGCTGGAAACCTTGTCGTCACGCTTGGTGACCGCGGCGCGTCAGCAGGCAAGCTGTACGTCGTTGGCGGTGCCATCGTGCCAGCGTCAAAGGCGGCGGTGCAACGTAACTGCTGGCGTCCTCACTGCGTCGTAGTCCTCACTTGGCGTCCACCTGTGAGATAGAAAGCGAAACGACGACCTCAATATCTCCAAGTGTTGTTACCATCGTTTATCATCCCAAGATTGACAAGTTTGTCTTGCGCAGTGGCTTTGCGGTCGACTTCTCAGAAGAAATTACCGAGTCGGTTGCGAGGCGCTTTCCGCTTGAGCTTCCACACACGGACAGATCCGTCGACCGAGGCCGAGACGAGCATGCCACCATTGTGGCTCACGGCGATCGCCGAAATGGCCTGCGAATGAGCGTTTGGAATCTCGTAAACGAGCGCTTTCGCGGACGGCTCGTCAAGTTTCCAGATGAGAATCTTGCCCGTCGACGTGCCACCCACAGCGTACTCGGCGTCACTGTCCAAACATCTATAACAAAAATTAAAAGTGTCATCAGTGGGGAACCAAAATACAGGCGAGCAGTAGATAGACTTTCGTACCTGACGAGCCCATCCGACTTGACTTCCAACGCGGCAATGCGAAGCCGCTCGACTGTAAACAGCGACAGTTCATTCTCCGTAGTGATACACGCGATCGACGACATGCTGCCGCAGCAACTGAGCCCTGAGATCTCGGCGTGGTGCTCGGGGCTCGCTGGGATGCGACGGATGAGCTCGTTGTTGCGCAAGTCCAAGAGATACAAAAAGCCCTTCCGTGTGCCAGCGACGCCAAGCGTGCCGTCCAAGTTCACGTCGAGCGCGACAACTGATTCGTCGCAGTCCATGAACGCCCACAGCGGTGCACGCGTGATTCCCGTCGACGAGAAGTGCCACAGCTTGACCGAACCGTCCCTCGAGGCCGTGAGCACGCGATCATCGAAGACCTTGATACCAGAGAGGCCGTCGTCGTGTGCAGTCACTTGGTCCACGACGCGGCCATACTCGACTGAATACATGTAGAAGCAGTTGTCCCACGAGCCGATGAATACGTACTTTTCGTCCATCGATACATCGCAGCACGAAAGCGCCAAATTGCACGAGAGATTGCGCCGCACCGTCCCGTCGGCCGTTGCCGAGACTTTAAAGGTCGTATCTTTTGCAGTGGAGAACAATGCCCTCGAGTCTTTACCGAGTACCATCGACGTCACCTCGCTACACACAGCAACGGAACAGAGTCAGTAAACTGGTGTAGTGGTCACCCTTTCCATTCTCCCACAAAAGTGCAACGTACCCCGAGTGAAGCATGTGCGGCGACGAGCCCGCCCAAATGGGCGTGTCGTTATCGTTGCGCTTGAACGGAGGCGTAAACGTCCATCCCCAGCGGCGCGGCGGCTCCGTGTTCATGCGCTTTCGAATCTGCGCTGTCAAGCCACCGACGATCCGTTGGGCCTGCTTCTGCACGCCCATTGCAGCAATATTGCGAGCGTGGAACGTGAACATACTGCGTCGTCCGCCCGCATGGATTTCTTCGCCTTCGTGGTCGTGCTCTTCTTCGGCATCGCCATTGCTTTCCACACTCGCGTCATGACCACTCATGCCGTTCGAGTGCGTCGAGGACGATCGATCCATATCCGACGTGGCCGACGACGACGTCTGGCGTGCCCGCGGAGACGGGAGCAGGTCTAGCGTCGCAATGTGGACGGCCTTGCCGACTTCGCGACGCGCAGGGTGTGGACTCGTGAAGAGCAGCGTGGGTGTTTGCCCAAACTCTTGAATCTGGGCCTCCAGGGAACATTTCTCGACGGGGTCCGTGACCTTTTCCAAATCGACCGAACCTTCATATGATAAATAGTAAAACACTACAGCCAAGGAAGATGCGATAAGTTAGTATCACTTTTCCTCCACTCATGCAGGTTCTTGGACGTACAGTTGTTTGCGGCGACCGCTTCTTCGCCCTGTTGCTTGTACCCGAAAATGAGATCAATCCACTCGTGGAGGTGCTCCGAGACGTAGTCGCTTTCCAGCGCCTCGCGATTAATGCGGACAAAATCTTTTGGTGTGGCTGCCCACGGTGGCAAGCCCACGTCACCGACCTAATCGCCCAGAACCAGCGTCAGTCAATCTCCATCGTCATACAGACCCCACACGATGTAGGATCGTACCCGTGCGTGTTTCTGCGTGGTCCCCAAATCGAGATTCTTGGCGTTACAGAGCCAATCCTCTGGTGGAATCGACGTGTCGTAGAACGCCGATATGAGTTCCTTCAAGTCGGCGTGGTTGGTCAAGCAGCTCTTCCACGTTCCGGCGATGGTGCGGAAAAGCCGGTCAGCTGCATCAAATTTGCCGTTCTGGAGACACAGCATATAGGAAGGCGCCATGCGCACCAAGTAGAACAGCACGTAACCGGGCGTCGAGTAGTGGGTGCCGTATAGAAACGGCGGCGGGATTCCTTCAGCTTCCATGCCACGCGGCATGTTCTCGTATCGTACTTGGTACGACTCGAGGCGCTCGGGATTAAGTGCTCCGACTGGCTTGGACAGATCCCGATAGACAGCGGGGTTCGTGAGATCGATCGTGTCGCTCTCGTAGTCGCACAGGACCCACGGGAACACGGGGTACTGCGTGAGGTCGTTTTTCGTGCGACCCGCGAGGTTGTTGAGGTACATCAAGTAGTCAAAATTCGAGACTTCACGGCGCTGCCACTTGATCACCATCGATTCGAGATCCGTCTGTTGGAGCCGTTTCAAATCCGGTTGATTCAGCATCATGTCATAGATCGCATCACGGTCCCGTCGCGATCGAAACGAAAAGAAAAAGCTCTCGCCTCCTTGAAGACAAATCTCGAGCCCAGTCTGCTTGAGCATGTGGCGGCGGCGGTACACAAACTCGATCGACGGGTACGCCCAGTTGAGCACAGGATCGCCCACATTGTTGAGCTGCGCCGGCTGAAAGTAGACGCGCTGGTTCGTGAGCATGAGACAACCTGGGTGCTTGAGCAGCGGCACGATGCGGTCCACGAGTTTGCCCTTGGCGAGCAATGGACGCTCGCGGAAATCCACGAGCAAGCTCGAGTCGAACGTGTCGGTCAGCCGCGGCGTCAGCACGGGCGCGAGCAGACTCTCTTCATCGACCTTGTTAAGCACGCTCTTGCGGTGCGCGAGCTCGTAAATGGGCTGGATATTTCGCAGGAAATCCTCCAGTTTGGAATGCAAGAGCGAGAAGACGTACTTGGCCGCCACAAGCGACTTGGCGTTCGCGAGCGTGGTCTCCTTGTGGACGTACGGGTGGTCGACGCCGCGGTCTTTCATCTCGACGATCGTGCGCGTCTGGAACGTGAGACACACCATGCCGCTGTCGTCGCCGGCAAACAGTTCAGCGACCGGTGGCTGCGCCATGTCGCGGAACGGAAACCGCACGACGGCGGCATTGAGGTCTTGCGGCTCAAAGAAAAAGCTGCGTGTACACACTTTGAGTCGGCCCTGGACCTTGCTATACGTTCCATGCATTTCAATAGAGACATTGATCAGTGCACTCCTGAGCAGCAACAAACAGTATAGGGATAGACTTGTTACCGCTTGGCGTCGGGGACTGGGTCCAGGAAACGATGCACGCTAAAGTCCTGTGATATCCCCACACATTCGAACCGTGAGACGCCACCACACCATAGAACAAAGAATACTCTAGCGCTATTGCGTGCGTACGTCGAGAAAGAATTCGCCGTCTTCGAGCAGCAGCAAGTTGAAGCGCGTCTGCACCGACTTGGACGACGACCGATCCAACCGCATATTGCTCGGCACGCAGGGCCGCTAGAGATGCGAGAGTGGGACGGTTCGATAGTGGATACGCAGCGCTGCAATATAGAACAGGTCTGGTCGTCGTGGTGCACGCGTGGGCTCTGCAATAGTGCCGTGTCGGTTGCACGAGCAGGTGGTTGCTTTAGTTTTTTTCCTTTTTCCGCTCGCGTCTACAATGACGGCGGAAGGGGGAACAAAGTGGATGGAGGTTTTCAGGTGTCTTCAAACCGTCTTCACCTATTGATATAAGGTAACACAGAAAACGGATGACACTCTGTTGAGGATATGTCACTCGGGGGACTTGTCAAGCATGGGCCATGATGGCGACCACGATGACAGGGCCTGGGGCCATTATCTCTCTGTATTTATCCGTTTCCTGTGCGCTATAGATCTACTTTGTATTCACCCGGCTGCGGCTTCTCTTGAGCTGTGTGCTGGTGCATTGGGGAGAGCATCATGTCATTATGTCGTACAAGCACTTGCGCCAACCTCCCAGCACCTCGGGTTACTTGGCCGCCGCAATATACAGCACTGTCAAACCAGCCCAATGCGTTAGCGTCATCGCGCCCTACGCACAGTGCGTCTTGATCAGATACAGTACATACCGTTGTTGCCGCGAATGAAGCAGTCGCCGTACTGGGCCTTGAGCTGGCCGTTGACGTACTCGTGGGTCTGCTCCATCGCAATGTTCATGAACCCGTCGAGACACGCGAGCACGCCCTTGTACTCGACGCCGTTGTTCAGCTTGACTTCCACGGGACGGCCCAGCACGCTCTTGAGAAAGTCGGACGGCGTGCGCTTCGTCGGCGCCAGGTCTTCCATGATACTTACTGGCTTATCTATCTGGGCGTGGTTCGGGGGAACTGCTCCCAGCGAGCCAAATATCGATTTTTTTGTTCATATCTCATGTCAGTTCTTAACATTATCGATATTTCCCGATTTTTTTAGTGGCGAATTCCGACCAAAGGGTCCGAGCAAGATGGACTTCGAGCGCGATTATTTGCGCAAGGCGCGCCGGAAAAACCGCGAGACACGCGGCTATTTCGACGACGACAATGACGACGATTCGTTCTTTAGTGAAGAACGTAACAGTGCAGCGCGTGGCGATTCCAACGATGGGTCAGCGGCTGCAAACGGCCCAGCACAAGACGAGATCGACCCGCTCGACGCCTTCATGGCGGGTATTTCGGCCCAAGTGCAACAGGAGCGAGCGACCGCCAAGCAACCCGCCGCCAAGGTGATGAGAGAGTATACAGCATCGGTAGTGGTTTAGCGAGGCGTGATTGTGTTTACGCGATAAACGTCCTGTAGCCCACGCGAATCTTTGAAGACGACGAGGACACGTTCATTGAAGGCCGCGCGCGGGTACGGGGGAACTACGATCCATTTTCTCTTTGTGTGTAGTATACACAGCGGACGCTTGCTCTATATTTTCTGTATGGTATAGACCAAGTTCCAAGCCGCCGCAAGTAATAGTGGTGGGACTACCGAGTTTGCCGACTCGGACGAGGAAGTGTACGCGACGGCCAAGCGCGTGGACGGCGACGATGAGGACGACGACGACGACCCGAAAAAGAAAGTGATTGAGGCGCTCGCGCCGCTCGACCATCGTGTGATCGAGTACGAAACGTTCCGCCGACAATTCTACGCGCCCCACGCAGCGATCGCCGCACTCAGCCACGCCGCAGTGAACGAGCTTCTCCGAGAATTGGCCATTGTGACGGACGGCCGCGATGTGCCACGGCCCATTCAGTCGTTTGTGCAAGTCGGATTCGATCGCACAATGCTGGCCATGCTCATGAAGCTCGGACTGGAGGCGCCAACACCGATCCAGGCCCAGGCATTTCCAATTGCACTGTCGGGTCGAGATTTGATTGGGATCGCCAAGACCGGCTCGGGCAAGACACTGGCGTTCACGCTGCCCATGGTCGTCCACGTCATGGACCAGCGCAAGCTACGCCACGGCGAAGGCCCCATTGCGATCGTGCTCTCGCCCACACGAGAACTCGCCCACCAGATTGTCGGCCAGGCCAAGAAATTCCTCACGGTCTATGGTGCCCAGTGTGCCGCGATCTACGGCGGTGTTGGGAAATGGGACCAGATCCAGGCATTACGCAAAGGCGCCGAGGTCGTTGTCGCGACACCCGGGCGGCTCATTGATATGATCCGCAAGAAGAACGTTCCGACCAAGCGCGTGACCTTTGTGGTCCTGGACGAAGCCGATCGCATGTTTGAGATGGGCTTTGAGCCGCAGTTGCGCTCGATCATGGGCCAGATCCGACCGGATCGACAGACACTCATGTTTTCCGCGACCTTTCGCAAGCGAGTCGAGATGCTCGCTCGAGATGTGCTGCAAGATCCCGTCAAGATCACGGTGGGCCAGATAGGCCAATCGAATGAGGAGATCCACCAGATCGCGGTCGTGCTGGCCAACCACAAGGCCAAGTGGCCGTGGCTCATGGCCAATCTGAAGCGCATCGTAGGCGACGGCCGTGTGCTGATTTTCGCAGCCAGCAAATCGGGTTGTGAAGAAATGGCCAAGAATCTCCATGCGCTGGGCTACCCGTGCAACTGCCTCCACGGTGACAAGACCCAGCAGGAACGCAACGAGGCGCTAGCGAATTTCAGAACCGGTGCGTGTCCGATTTTGGTGGCCACGGATGTGGCGTCGCGGGGGCTTGATGTCAAGGATGTCAAGACCGTGGTCAATTACGACGTGGCCAAGAACATTGATACCCACGTGCATCGCATCGGCCGTACAGGGCGTATGGGTGCCGAGGGATTCGAACCGGGTACGGCCTACACGCTCGTGACGAACAGTGACGCCCAATTTGCCGCGCAGCTCGTGTACAACATGGACGTGTCGGGCCAGGCCGTCGCGGCGGACTTGCTCGCGCTCGCCAAGCGAGATCCACGTTTTCGGCGTGGCACACCAGCGAAGGGAGGAGGAGGAGTCAACAGCTACGCGTTTAGTGCCCCTTCACCAAGTGGAGGAGGTCACCACAGTCATTACACGCCGCCGTCTGGTGAGGACCGTGTGTTTGGTGCTGTCGACCAAGAAGATGCACTCGAGATGACACGATGGAATGAGAGCCAAAAGAAGACCAAACTTGATCGACGAAAAGGTCTCGGGTTCGCTGCAAATCTGGGCGGCTCAAACGGTGGCATGAAAATGGCGTTTGTCAAGGCGACTGCTGCTCCTACGCCGCCAGTTCAAATGGCGTTTGTGCAGGCTTCGAAGCCAGCAGCATCAGCTCCTCCATCAGTACCGATGATGCAGCCACCACGACCCCCACCACCTCCAGTCCATGTACTACCGACAGGACCTCCACCCAGGCCGTTCATCTCGCCACCGGCACTTCGTCCACCTCCTCTGCCGCCAGCATTTAAATATGCCGCTCGCCTTCCTCCTCACGTCGCGCAACTCCAGTCTGGCTTGAGGAGCTCTGCACCAGACTCTGCGGTACCGGTGGAACCACTCGCTTCCGTCAATCCACCGCCACCTCCTCAGATTGCCTCCTCTGAGGATACCCAATCGACCCAAATCAACCGCTCTGTTTCAACTCAGCCGGACCAACGCAGTCACCGTGATCGATCATCCAGAGATCGCCGAAGTTCACGATCACGATCACGATCACGTAGCCCGAGCCGGAGCAGATCACGAGACCAGCGTTACGACCGATACAGCCGCAGCCGCAGTCGAGGGCGAGCTAATACCAGTCGACAATACCGAACCCGCAGTCGAAGCAGTGATCGGTACGCGCGCAACAACCGCCGGTCGTGCTCGAGATCCAGATCGCGATCTCGAGGCCGTCGTCGATACTAAAGGTGAGACGGAGAGAAGTTTCGATAAATGAATAGTGTTTTTGAAAACAAAAGAAACAAAAGGCGATCGCTTCCGAGCCGAGGGGGTTCCTATGCTATTTGGCCTGTAGCTCGCTGCGCATCTGTAACATCTATCAAAAGGAAGACGGCGAGCGTGTGAGAGACCGAGTCTTGTCCACACACACATCACGTACGCGAGAGCACGCGGCGTTCACGTTCGTTCGAGGCTGATCTACTACAAGTGCTATTACTTCGCCGGGGCAGGCGCCGCCGCTGGAGCCGCCTCCGGAGCCGCTGCCGCAGGAGCTGCCTCTGCCGCAGGTGGAGCTTTCTCTGTGACCTCAACCGCCGCAGGGGCGACGACCGCCTCTCCTTCCTTTGCCGGTGCAGGCGTTTCTTGCGTAGTTGCATCAGGTTCGTCGTCGAGCTCAGTCACACTAAAGGGTGTGCTGTCGTCGTTGATAAACTCCATCACTGCTAGCGGCGAGTCCGGTGCATCGTCAAACGGCGTAAAGGGCACGTCATTGTCGAACGACGTTGCAAACGAATTCGCCGCGCTCTCAAAGCTTGCCCAGCTATCCCCCGAGTCAAAGTTTGCCCAGCCGCCGCCCGACGGACCCGACGATTTCTTGGACGACTTTTTGACCTTGAAATCGAAATCGCCTTCCGAGCGCGGGTGATCGCCATCTTCTTCGTCGCTACTACTGCTGCTGTCGTGCATAATCTCGGGCAGGTCGCGGCCGCCCTGGATATCAAAGTCCGTGTCAAAGCCGTGCTGGCTCGGCGGATCAAACGCCGACGAGCCCAGCATCTCGGCAAACTTTTCGTTGAGCAGTGCCTGCTTGTTGTCAAAGTCGCCCATCGAATACTCGTCACCAAATTTCGACGCCATCGAACCACCGAGCGGCGTGCGCTCGCGCTCGTACATGGGCGTGAGCACACTGGCCGCGAGCTCTTCCCACTTTTTCCACATGTCCTTGTTTTCTTCCAGCATCTCAATCACGGTATCGGCGTGGGTCATGTCGTTGAGCGACTGGCGCGCTTCGCTGCCGGCCTCGCCCCGGACGTCTTCCGTGAGCGAGATAATCATATTGCAAATCCGATGCAAGTGGCCCACAAAGCCCAGCGAAAAGCCGCGCGGTTGTTGCTTCATGGCTTCTTCGTTCTTCTCGTGGGCCTCGACGATACGGTCCAGCAGCCGTGCGTTCTTGATGAGCGCTGTCAGCAGATCCGGACCACCGCTTTCGAGCACACCGACAATCATGCTCTCGACGTCGGCGTGGAGCATGTTGACCGACTCGAATTTGAAAAACAGATCCAAGCAGATTTCCAAGGCGTTTTCCGCGAGCAGCGCGGTATCGACCGAGTTGTACTTGGTCTGCATGAGCAGCACGATCAGCCCAACGAGCTTCAGACGGCGCAATCCGAGCCGCGGCACGTCCTGGAATCGCTGGTTGCGGATCGTGCCGGCGTCGTGGTCGTCGGCGCGCAGCGTCGCACAAATTTGCGGCACGCGCGCGAGCGTACACGCGACCGTCGGCGGCAGCTCGTCCGACGACGAGTACCGTGCGTTCGTGTGGCGAGAAAGCAATGCGCAGAGCACCGACAGCGCCGACGTCATGGACGATGCGACATACACAGCGCCTGTGGGGGGCACAGCCAGATCGAGAATCTTCTCAACAACGTCCTTGGTCTCCAAATAGTCGAGCAGCGCAAACGACGTCGGCGAGCTCACCGACGTGGGCGATGACGGATCGCTCTGCTGTGCGCGCGTGCCGCAGTGGATAATATCGACGAGTACATCGGCCGAGTGCTTGTGGACATCACTGTCGACGGCGTCGCCCTTCGCGTTCTTGGGTGCCAAGTTGCCGAGCAGCATGTCGACAACCACGGTATCCTGCTGCCACGAGAGCACCTTTTGCGTAGTGGACGTGGGTGTACCCACGGACGCATCGTCGTCGTCCTGGCCGGCACCGTACCACGAGTTGGACGGCGGGAAGCCCGCCGAGAGCCCCGGAAAATCCATCATGTCGTCCATGTAGTCTAGCAAACCAAAACAAAGTACATCAGTCAATGCGGCTTTACAATAGACAAGCCCAGCAGAGAAAACGTACCATTGTGGTACGGCTGCAGCAAGCGCTTGAGCAGTTCGGCAATGGAAAACGACTGCGCGTGCGTGATAAACCCCTTGAGCAGCGTCTCGGCGTGCTTGTTCATGAGCGTCGTCATCTCTTGCGGCTTGCGCACCATGAGCATCGACATGATCTTCTCAAAGTAGCCAGCGAGCCGCGGGTCCAGCGGCGACGGGCCATTGAGAAACTCAAACAGCGACTCGACCAATTTGCCGTCCTGCGCACACGCGAGCGTCTCAGTGATGCTGGTAATGTCGCAGCTCACGACTTCGCAGGCCATGTACGGGTACTTGAGCGTGCGCAGCTCGCCGGCGTCGGGCGCGGGCGTCGCCACGGCATACTCAATGAGCTTGAGCACGACCTCTTCTCGCGACAGACTAGAGAACACGACCATTTTTCAGTCAGAGAAAACACACGGCAACACGGCAATCCATCAACGTACAATTCGAGCAGCTTGGTGTTGCGGGTCTTGACTTCCTGGATGAGCTCGTCTTCTTCGAGCACTTGCTCGAGCGTAAAGTTGTCCGTATCGAGCAGGTCGTTCAGTGGACTCGAGATGTTGAACAGCGAGCTTCCTTTGGACCAGACGCTGTTCTCGTCGGACATGGCGGCAAAGAGCGACATGCTTGGCGATGGCGGATGGTGGTAGAGAGATTGAGAGGGAGAAACGACTACTACAGTTAAGGGGGGGGACGTGTCGCCGTCTTCTTCTTCCGCGGTTTCCCTGCCTTTGTTTGGCGTTGGGGCGGGGAACGAGTCGTCGGTCCACAGGATGCGCAAAGGTAAAGTTCACACAACCAAGGGGACCAAAGCGCACGGGGGAGTGGTGTTGGATAGGATTATGGTGGATTTCGTGGATTGTTCAAGGGACTTTGAACTTATACAGTAAAAGGTTCGCTACAGCAGTGTGAAGTGTGGGAGGAGTGTGTGCTGGATAATTGGGACACAACAGAGAAACAGCGTGATGCATTCGTTTTCGGAGGGTAGGGGAGAGCCACTGCAATGCTCGACGCGGATTGGCTGAATACGAAGTCAAGCAGCACGGTGTCATCTATCCCTATCGCGAGGTAAATATAGTGACAGTGAAGTTGGGGGACAATCACGAAGGGATCCGATGATGAAAAATGGACGGTTTGTATTTCCTGTGTTGAAACCCCCGTCTCAGATACTCTCTACGCGCGCGCGCGGTCGACATCGTCCGCCATCACCTCCGTTTGGTCGATGGCGTTGGGGTCTTCGGCGCGCACGAGCGTGCCGCTCGTCTTGGTCATGGTCGCACTGTCGCTCGCGGCATCCGAGCGCGCGACCATCGTATACTTTGCGACCACGGCAGACGAGCCCTGTGTGGGCGGTGCGCCGCCCAAGAGTGCCTCCTTTTCTTGGTCACGCGCGAGCGAGGTCGTCTTGGCGCGCGTCGTCATCACGGCCGTGTCATCGTCCGCCGTCGACACTGCGACCAGTCGGTTCTTCGAGCGCACAGAGCCCAGCACCATCGCGTCCGGCACGATCGAATCGAGCGTACCGGTATCGTCCATGGTGCGAAGCTGACGCTTGCTGCCGACTGACATCGACGCCGGGTATTCGCCAGACTCGGCTGCTAGAAAAAGAGGAGATGTGAGTGTGTGAACCTGGGGATAGCAGAGTCAGAGCGCAGCGTACGAACCGTAGGTGTGCATGGCCATGAGGGCGGCAATAATGAGTGGCGTCGCGATGGCCTTCATGGCCCAAAGTGTGGTGGTCTGGTGTCGTGTGTGCGAAAGCGCGATTGAGCTTGATGCCGTACTCCAGGGCCCATATGCACACAGCAGGGATCTTCCGAGAAAGACGCAGGGAAAGAGAGAATGCTCATCCATTTCCACGCGCTTTGCGCTGGCGAGATCTTCGAAAAGTCCGCCATTTCAACGTGATGACTTTGTAACAGCAGCACTATGGCTACATTTCTCTGTTACAATTGCTGGAGCTTCGTGAGAAGGCGATTGAGTTGGTGTTGCTGTGCATTTTCGACCAACTTGAGCTGTGGGGCCATCAGCGACTGTGTGCGTGTGAGCGGCTGGTTCTCGGGATCATTGTCCGTGCGAATGAATGAGAACTGGTGCAATGTGCACAGCGACGGACTCTGAGACCACTGTAGGAACCCAGCACGGACCTCTTCGATCTGGGTCACGATCTCCACAAACGCAGCTTCGTCAATCTCGACCTTGTCGGTGCTCGTCGAATAGAACCGAAACACTTCACGCAGCACGTGTTCGTGCTGATAAAAAAACAGCGGACCAAAAAGCGAGCTCACAGCATTGCGGAAGCCCGCGTCAAAGTCCATCACGTGCTTGCGGATCCGGTTTGCTGGCTTAAAGATGCGTAACCCCCACTTTGCAAACGCTTCGACGACTGCTACTCGACCTGTAGCCTTGTGTTGCACTCGATTGTACTGGACAATGCTTGCGTGGCCCAGCATTAGCGGGAAAAGCCGCCATTCGTTCCGCAGCACGCGGCAGGCGCGGTGGCACACGTGGTTCACAAGGCGGATTTGGGTGGCATCGCTGTAGGTCAAGAATGAGATAGTTTGGAGAAGTGTCGCCCACGGCCAGAGCGCGAGTTTGCCAGTACGAAGCTTCTCGGCCGGTGGGACCACAAGGAATTTGTGGTCGGAAAGCTGCTCGTGAAGTGAAGAAGCATCGACGGCCCCGTGCGTTTCACAGACGGCAATCAACAGCGAATTCCGCAAGCCGCACATCGCGATGGGACTCCACAGTGGTGTCTGCGGCATTGCGACAACGTGGAGACACGTGCCAGCGTCATTAAACACCAAAATCTCTTGCCGTATCGCGTCGCAGACAAACACTTCGCCGCCGTCTCCACTCCCGACCAGCACATCACACGGCATCTCAAACACGGACCGTAACAGAGACGATTGGAGTGGGACGCCTGTCGAGTCATACCGTGGGGTCGCTTCGGCAGTGGCTCGGTCTCTCTTGCTACCCCACATGCCAAGCCATTTACCCTTGGCGCTGAATCGCTGGATGCGTTTGTTGCCGCCGTCACAGATAAACAAATCCCCATTCCGCGCAATATCCACCGCACACGGAAACGACAGTTCACCACAGCGTACGCCCTCGTGGCCGATCACGAGCACGAGCCCGCCGGTCGTGGTCATGACTTGGATGCGGTGGTTGTCGCTGTCGACGACCGCGACGTGGCCCAGTGCAGTGAATTTCAAGTCCACGACGCCGCGAAACTCGCCGCGGTTCGTGCCCGTCTTGCCGAAATAGTGGAGCGCATTGCCACTGCCGGTAAAGAACGCAATGCGGTTGAGCTTGCCGTCAGCGACCGCGATCTCGCCACGCGAGTTTACGTCGACCGCGACTGGGCACTGGAATTTGCCGGCGCCGTGGCCACGCTCGCCAATGTGGCCGCGTGGCAGCACGCGCAATTCCGTGTCACTTCGGATCTCGACATCAAACGTGTGAACGCAGCACGCCAGTGGGTCACACACGAGCAAGATTTTGGTGAGTGGGCTGTAGCAGCAACCACGGAACGACGCGTGGAACGCAAACGGAGGTGAGTGTGGGTCGAGATCATTCTCTACAATGTCGAGGAACGGGGTGGCGCTGCAGCTGTCGAGCGGCGGGTATTTTCGCCCCACGAGCGGCGCGACGCGCAGCTCGAGTCGAGCGCTTGCCATTGCGAGGCAGTCGTGATTGTGGGTTTCGTAAGAAATAAATAGGAGTCTCATGCGAGCCACGAATACTCTGGGCGTTGCGGGTGCCATCACGGATCAATTGATGCATTCGTAAGCGACTTCGTTGTGTTGGCGTCGATGGCTTCCTCCTCGCTATTCGGTGCCAAGCGTTCTACTGTTTGCCTGTGGGCATGAAGGTGCGAAATCAGAAAGCTCCCATCAGGAATGCGATGATGATAACCGCCCAAGATGTGGACAGCACCGAGGGAGAGGAGTCCGAGAAGTCAGATCACCAAGTAGTACTCTGAGGCCTCGGCAATGATATTCGAAGATCCAGCAGAGATGGCCGGTTGACGGATACTGACGTCGACCAATGGAGGTAGAAATGGTTGAACGACCACTGCAGGACACCAACGAGTCGCACTGACTGTCTTGAGATAAAGCGGCACGTTGATGGTCTCGAATATCGACAGCATACTCCGCGCACTGACATTGAGGAAGAACAAGACGTGTATACCTTGTCGGCTGAGCGGCCTCCTCGGCGATCGGGGTTGAGTCCTTGCTCATATTTCTCTGTAGTAGACCCTGAAGGCTCCCAGCTTGGTGTTGGCGCGCCTGTTCTCGTCACGGGACCATCATACACGGCGTGAAAGATCACTATGGTCGCGAGATCCAAGCTCGCCAAGATGAATCCGAGTGCCGTGAAGCGATCGAAGCGAATGTATTCAAAACTGCCGACCGCTTCGTCGACGTCGCCAAAGACGCCACCAAGACCTGGGGTCAAGGCGTAAGCGAGAAAGACGACGGTCGCGAGCAGCGTAAAGTACGAGAGCCATTGGTCGATGCGCGTGCGTGCAGCAATGTTGGCGCGATACACACTGCGGTTGCCCACGCCAAAGCCGACGAAAAAGCGACTTACCACCCAGTAGAGCCTTGCAGTGGACACGGTGCGAGTACGGCAGCACATAGAGCACGTATCCAGCCATCGCAATAATCGCGTGATAAAGTCTTGAAGGACATGCGATCGCAGAACCAGCCAAAGAGCAGCGACGATAGAATGCGACCGGCGATAAAGAGCGCCGTGAGCAATCCCACGAATGCGAGATCGTCCATCCAATTGTTCTGCGTACGAAAACAGCGTCGGAAGCACGAGTCCTCGCGCGGATTCAGTCGAAGAACTTGACGGCGACAATGAGCAAGATGTGCGCGTACCACGCCCGTATGCGAGGCGACGATCCGGCCCCGTGCATTGTTTGACCCCATGTAGTGTGATACAGCCCACTGCGATGGTAGTGAAGCCGGCGCGTTCTCGTTCGGGCCAGAGAGGCGAAGTGCTCCAACTTTAGGATCGCGGAGATCACCTCTCACACACGTCGCACGCAATAAATAATATTTGGCCAATCATATAATCGTAAATCCCTCAAATAGCCAATGAAATGGCTTCACTTTCTTTCGACCAATGAAAGCGTGGAAAGTCCACCAGGACGATTGCGCCATGATCTCCAGCGGGTGCCTTCAGCTCGCCAGGAGCGCCACATATTCAAGAGAGGTCTGGCCTGATCAACCATGGACTGCACGTCGCCGTCCACGCTAATTGGCTCGTCCTGGGGCATACCAGCGATCCCGTCGCTATCGCTCGATGGCGCCGCCGCAACAGACCTCGACCACCGCACGGGCAAGCGCAACATCTACAAGTTTGGCGGCACGTCCGTCGGCAGTCCGCCGCGGCTCTGTGGGCTCGTGCGGATCGTCCGCGAAGAGCGCGCGCGCATCCACGCCGTCGTAGTGTCGGCAATGGGCGACACGACCGACTTTTTGCTGGACGCCGTCGACGCCGCCGCGCGTGGCGACGACCATGCGGCGCTTCAAGTCGTTGACGGACTTGTCGCGCTCTCGATTGAGAATGCGCACGAGACGCAACGGCTCGTGCAGCAAGAGACTGGTGTGACTGGCGACATCGAAGACATGACCAAACTTATTGTGGACTTTTTCAAACCGCTGCGCGAGCTGTTGTTTGGTATCTGCCTGCTCCAAGAAAAGACGCTCGCGGCGCTTGATACCGTGCTGTCTTTTGGCGAGCGCATGAGCGCACAGATTGTCGCGGTGCGTGTGTCTCTTTGCCTATAGCTATGTGCAATTTGCTCGTGGTTCTCATATATCCGTGATGGTGATCCTGTAGCGTCTCCTGACAAATGCTGGTGTCGATGCCGTCTACGTGGATGCGCGCGACTGGGTCACGACGGACGACGCGTTTGGCTCGGCGAAAGTGCACTTTGACGAGTCCAAGCTCAAGCTGCAGCAGCTCGCGACGCAGTGGGGGAACCGCTTGCCCGTGATCACGGGGTTCATCGGCAAGGCGCGCAACGGCCGCACAACCACGCTGGGTCGCAACGGCTCGGACTACACGGCGACGCTGGTCGGCGCGGCGCTGCAGGCCGACTACGTCGTAATCAACACCGATATCTCGGGCGTCATGACCGCCGACCCACGCATCGTCGAGCGTGCCGTCGCATTGTCCCATCTCAACCACCACGAGGCGCTCGAGCTCGCCGTGTACGGCACGCGCATGTTCCACGCGCGCACAATGGTGCCGCTGATCCACGGCGGCGTGACCATGCTCATTCGCAACACCATGGACCCAAACGGCCACGGCACGTACATTAGCAGTGCCGACAACACGGGCAAGCCCGAGACCTGTACGACTTCCTTGGAGAATCTCGCGATCCTCGAAGTGCGCACTCGCATTCTCCAGGACGCGAGCCAGAACGCGCAAGAGAATATCGGCGCACGCATCACCAAGGTGCTCGAGACCCAGAAGATCCCTGTGTGGCTGTCAATCCGCGGCGCCCACGGCCAGGCCATCAGTGTGGTCATCCCCGTGGCGATGCTGCCCACTGCGTCGGCTGCGATCCACGAGGAGCTCCAGACCGAGCTAGAGAATGAGGAAGTCGACCCCGTGAACGCGCAGTCGCCCGTGACCATGCTTTCGATCGTCGCCGAGGATTTCTCCAAGATCCCGTACAACCAGACCAAGTTTTTCGCGGCGCTCGCCGACTCGAACGTCGAGGTCTTGGCTGTGGGCCAAGGCACGAGCTCGCGCTCGCTCAGCTGTGTGATCCACGGCCGTGATACCAAAATCGCCGTGCGCCGCGTGCACGACGCGTTCAACGTCGACTACCTCGTGAGCAACATTATCCTGCTGGGCTGCAACCGCGTAAGTAGTATTGAGGATCCATTCCTTGGTCTCACTTATCAATCTCTCACTGGCTGATACTGTATACTGAATCAGATCACGCTCCAAGTGCTGCAGCAATTGCAAAAGCAAGTCGAGCTCTACCGACACCACCACAAGGTTGTCGTGCGCGTCGTGGGCTTTGGCTCGCGCAGCTGTGGCTTTCTGTACAAGCGCGAGGGGTTCTCGTGGGACGAACTCACAGAGACTATCTCCAATGGCATCAGTCCCACGCGCGTCTTTTCCGAACAGCCAATTTCTAGTGGTTCCTACGGTGGCGCCCCCACAGACGAGCAGCTCGACACGATCCAGGAGCTGCCAATCCCGATTCTTATTGACTGCTCAGGGCAAGTCAGTACCCAGGAACTGTACCTGCGGTGCATTGAGCGCGGCATCCACGTCGTCATCTCCAACGCACGCTCCGTGAGTTCATTGCCGCCGACCCAATCGCGCGAGAGTGTCGTGGCCGGCGCGCGCAAGAGCGGCCGTACGTTTCTGCTCTACACGTCCACGATCGGTGCGTCCGTGCCAGTGATTGACACGTTGGGCAACATTTTGAAAACGGGCGATCGCGTGCAGCGCATCAACACGTCGCTAAGTGGGTCCATGGGTTTTGTCACCAACGAGGTCATGCAGGGCAAGCCCCTGTCCGCGGCCGTGCGCGGTGCACTGCTCCACGGATTCTGCGAACGCGACCCACGCGAAGATCTGTCGGGAAGGGACATGGCCGCGAAGATCGTCGTGCTCGCACGTGCGCTCGGCGCCAAGCTCTCGCTCAGTGACATTGTCATTGAGCCGCTCGTGCCGCCCCACGTCCTGGACGCGATCGTATGGTCGCGAGCCATGTCGATCGACGATATCATGCAGGGCATCCAGACGTACGATGAGACATTTCGCCAGCAGTTCTATGACCGGGCCATTGCGACCCAGACGCGGCTCCGCTTTGTCGCGACGATCGACCTGACGGCCTTTCCGCTCATCGCTGCGCGGATCGCGCCGCAGCTCGTGGACGAGGACCACGCCGCGTACTTTGCGACCCACGACGAGATCGCATTCGGTTTCCACACGAACGAGTACCAACCGCGGCCGCTTGTGCTCAAGGGCTCGGGCACGGGCGCGTCCGCCAGCGCGACCGGTGTGCTGCGCGATGTGCTCACAATTGTCAAGTCGATCCACGGCCAAGTGTAGCCATGTTGACCAGTCGCGTACTGTGGATCCTCCACAACTTCATATCCGCATACAAAATGCTGTAGAAAACGGGCAGCCCGCGATCATCCGGATACTGCAGCCTCGACGGCCCCGGTCTCTCCCACAGAAAAGTCCGCAACTGGCCAGGAAGCCGGATAATCGCATGCCGAATTCACCTTGATGATAGTGGCATGTGCTCAGACTCTGAAGGTTCCTGCTTCGACTAATAGTGACATTCGATCGTCATTCTGCCCTTCGCCCAGGATCAAAGGGAAACCTCGGGGGAAATATGCAGAACACGTGGCGGCTCGTGGCCGCGGCGACGGCGCTGCTGGCGACGCTTTCGGTGGCGCATGGCGCGAGTGACGCGCCGCTGGTCGACGGCGTCTTCCGCTACGGCTTTTCCGAGTGTGTCGATAATACGCGCACGTTGTTTTACTACACAGACGACCAGCACACGTGCGCGAGCGCCGCGGTCGCGAACGGCACGTTCGTCTCCAAGCGTACGAACCTTATTAGGATACAAAGCTATGGAAGCTGGGTACTAATGGGTGGTGTGGGTATGGGTAGCGCCCGTGCGGGGGCTGCGGTGCGACGTAGTGTGCGACAAGGGCTTTTTCCTCGGCGCCAAGTACGTCGAATCGATTGCATGGAATAGGATGGAGGTCTAATTGCGTGTGTGTTTATATTACTAGTTTTACCGGGGCGACGCCCGTGTCGGGCTGTGAAAAGTGTCCGCGCGGAAAGTACTCGCTGGGCGGCGGCAAGCTCTTCTCCAAGCAGACCAAGGCCTGGTCCACACCGCTGCCCATTGACGTACGAGCATTCTTTCCTGTGGGGTTAGTCTATGTATATGGAACGCGTACTGATTTGTGCGTGTTGATGTATGATACCTAGATCCGCGCCGAGTGTATTACGCGCAATCTGTTTACGAACGCCTGGCAGACGAATTGCAAGCCGTGGAAGGCCACGGCCGACGGCGCCATGATCGAGTCGGGCGACAATTCCAACATTCTCGAAAACTATGAAGCCGGTCGGCTCTTTTCGTCGCTTCGGATCAGTGCGACGTTTGTGCGGAACGGCACCATTACGTTCAAGTACCGCGTCAGTGCCGAGCCGCCGTATGACGGTCTCGTGTTTGGCATTGATGACAAGACCAAGATGGAGATTGTGTCGCGCAGCGATGGCTGGAAAGAGGCCGTCTACGACGTCCCGCCGGGGGCCCATACGTTTGTGTGGGACTACACCAAGGATTTTAGCGGCGACGAAGGCGACGACAAGGCGTTTCTGAAGGTCATTGAGCTTGTCGGCACGGCGTTTTCGGACACGTACTGCCACTCGTGTGGCAGCGAGACGACCATGACTGGCGGTTCGCTCTGTGCATTTTGCAATGCCAACGAGTACGCGGCGGCACGGTCCGACAGCGAATTGGACTTCGCGTGTTACGAGTGCCCGAAAAACACATTCTCCCCCAAGGGATCTATTGGGCTGGACGCGTGCGTGACCCGCCGACCGTGCACGGGGGAAGATGTCGTCGAGACGTTCACCAAGTGTATTGACGGCAAGCGCAACATTACGTTTGCCTGGGGCGAGCCGCACACGTGCCAGACGGATCTCCCCGGTGCGAGCGCGCTACCCAAGCCCAAGCACAACATTGGCTGTGACGCGTGTGAGAAAGGATACCTACTGAACGACGACAACGAGTGTGAAACGTGTCCGCCAGGACAACGACTGGCGACGGGTACCGACACGTGTGAAAAGTGTCCGGCCGGGAAGGTCGTGATCAACGATCTGCAATTTGGCCGTGGCACGACCACGGGGTGGAGCAAGTGGCCGTCGATTGTGGACGTTGATGCAGCCAAGGAAGCCGGATGGAAACTCACGCGCGACGGGCTTGTGTTCTCGCCGGATACGCCGCACCGTGGCGACGCGACGCGGTTCCCTCTACCCTTCAACGTCACGTACATCCACACCGGCAAGATGGAGATCATGTACTCGCTGGAGAATGTGCCGACTTTTGAAAAGGACGGTTCCCGCGCGTGGCTCGAGATTGAAGTCGAGGATGCCGATGCTGTCGCCAAGGACAAGAGTCAGGATATTACTTCTGGTAGTAAGGGTGGCAACAAGTCGGACGACGACGACGACGATGACGACGACCGAGTGGACGTCGACGGCGATGGCGTGAACGAACAAGTGCTTCATCTTGCCAGCGGCGGAACTAATGGAACTGCCACAGAAGCTTTCCAATTCACCATTACGACACCAGTGCCAAAACAGTTCCGCTTGGTGCTGCGCACAACCAATGTGCAGGCGGCGCGCATGGTCCAGGCCAAACTGTTGTTTTTGCGGTTCGAAGGCACCCAGGAAGGTGCCGGCGTCTCGTGTGTGTCGTGCGCACCGGGCTTTCAAGCGATCCACTCGAGCGAGTTTACCGGTTGCAAGATGTGTCCAGCGGGATCGTTTGCTGCGACCGTGGAGGGCCTCACCGTATGCCAAAAGTGCCCGTCCAATACGTGGTCTCGCGATGGTGCGACCAAGTGTGAGCCGTGTGGGGCCAACTCGTTCAGCAACGAAGGTGCCAAAGCATGCACGCCGCCGACCGTGCTCGCGGTCAACGCCTCGGAGACCAATACATCATCTTCTGGCCTGCCGCTCAAGTACAATATCGAGTTGATGCAGTCGCTTGTGTGGGGCAACTTGTCCATTTTTGGCTGGGACGATGCGTTTGACGACGACGTCAATGGAGTGGACGATGCCTTTGCTGAGATGAATGCCGGGTCGACCTACAACGCCGGCCTAGTCGAAACCTCACCCGTCTCACCCGCTCGAGCTTTTCAAATCGACTCAATCACAACCGTGATTACCGGTCTCTTCCGCCCGTTGAGTAGCAAGTGGAAGGAAGAAATCAAGGGCCAAGTGACCGAGGCACGCGTGGATACGGATGTTGACCGCCCATTCGTCTTGCTATTCACCCTGAAGAACCAGAAAGATGCTGGAGGCGAGTTCAAGCAAATGACTGGACGCTACGGCGAGGTTCAATGCTCGGTACCACCGGTATGTGACTGAACCACAGACCAAGATCATGATACGAGTTCTAACGATACTTCGGCTTTTGTATACAGCAATGGAGGGTGATGAGTGGCGGCAACCAGCTCGCACTCGAGCCCGCGACCAACGGGACGGGTGTGACTGTCACCTACAGCGGTGGATCGCTGTGCAAGAAAGGCCGTACCGTCTCCACGACCCTCCGTTTCATCTGCGACTTGAAGGCTGGTACGTTATCCAGCGCTGTCTGACAGATCATGTGGTAATGTGGCTTACCGTTTTCGGTCGATTTCAGGCACCCCGGATCGTCCGACCAAAATGAAGATGGACGAAGATGGCTGCGCACTTGATCTCGAGTGGCGCACGGCGTATGCGTGCCCCATGTGCGCGGCATCGTTTTTCGACGAAGCCAAGACGACGTGTTCCGCGGGCACGCAGTCCATTTCATATGCGCGCAAGATGCCGTGCTATGGCGGCATGCAGCCCGCGTCGGTCCCCGTGACAACGTGCTCAGACATTGTGCTGGATACGCAGGCCTTGTACACGGCGTACGCCGCGATCTCGATTGTTGCGTTCGTCATCTTGCTGCTTTTGGTCGGTATCCTGGTCATTCATCGGAAATACCGCAACGTACGTGGCGCTCTGCAACGCTGCAAATCATGTGGACACGTGCAAGACTGACTCTCGCTCTGTGTTTAGGCGTACAACGATTACATGTACCTCAAGGGCAAAGTCCCCGTGTCCAAAGACAAGACCACGGGAGAAAGCACATTCGAGTTCACACCGTCGTCGACGGCGATCCACAGCTCGTCGCCGTCCGATGTGGATGTGGATAGCCCGTTTCCCCGTTCGCTCGACGATGAAACCAAGGAGCACGATGATGATGATGACGATCGGAAGGAGCGCAAGGGTATCCAGAGTGTGTAGAAAAGTTGTTCGTTGTTTTTTTTCGGCTCACTCGGCGAGTGGTAGCCGCTGGCAAATACTAACGACGCGGCCGTTTTCGTCCCACAGTTTGACGGCTGGGGCCGGTGGCGGCCGCTTGTACGTGAGCGATTGACTGGGCGTATCTGTTTGGATCGGTTTTGGTGCAGGAGCCTTCTTGGCTGGTGCAGTCGGGGGCTTTTGTGGACTCTTGTAGTGGTGGATTTTCTGCTGACGCTCCTTCGTCCACGCAC
>JAADVC010000389.1:0-22385 GCA_023334575.1 Pythium volutum
GGAACGCGTGCGTCGTCGTCGCTCGAGACTGCCGATGGCTTCTTCTTTGACGGGCTGCTCGAGTTGGAGGCTCGCGATCGGATCAACTCGGCGGCCACACCCGTCTCTTTCTCGCCGTCGTCATAGTCAATGTCGTAGGTACCGTTGAGCCGACAGCGTGAGATCACACCAGGGTGAAACTGGGACTTCCGATCGTGTTGAGCTTCGATCTGGTTGCCTTGCCTGTACTTTTTAAGAAGTTTGGTGTTACTCTCACTTGTTTCAGCTGGAGTAAACTTCTCTCGCGGCTTTACCATGCTTTCTCGTGGGGGGACGGGTGTTTTTTTGGATGGTGTTAGCGACTCTCGGAGTCGTAGAAGTTCCGGCTTGACACCAGTCTCGCTTTCTCCATCGTCGTATTCGATATCGTAAGTGCCGTTCAAGCGAGCTCGTGATACCACGCCAGGGAAGTGGCGATCACGTCCTTGGAATCTGGCCTCAACTTTTTGCCCTTCGCGATATTGCCGGGTGGGGTTCATAGATTCCTCTGACGATGAATCTGGAGGCGGTTTCTTCGGGGTGCTCGACCCAGGACGCTTCGGGCGCATCCGTTCGTCTTCACTTTGGACCATTACCTTCTTTGCTGGAGAGCGGCTTGTTCGATGGCAGCTGCAGCCGGGTGGTACGTTCTTCTCGATCCTTCGTCGTTCGGACTTCTTGGAGCTGCTTCTCTTGGAGCGCCGACTTCGGTCAGACGAATCAGACGATGCGCTCGAAGAAGATGATCTTGAAGATGAAGAATGAGAGCGCGTATGTTTCTTTTTCTTGGCCTCCCTAGACACTCGCAACTTCCTGGAGCCCGCGCTAAGAGGTCGCCCGCACATCTCGCAATCGTCCATGTCGTAGTTATTGTCAAACTTGCAGTGTGAGCACTTTAAGAATCCACCGTACTTCCCCGTTTTCGGCCTCGATGTCTCGCACACTTCGCAGCTGGCCACCCAGTCTTCGACTTGCTGATGAGCACACACCCGGCAGATCCAACCATGGCGCGGAACGCATATCTAAGTGGCCAGTCCAGAATAGAGGGGCAAAACTCAATCTTCACAATCCTTCTTCTGCATCAAAACAGGGAAGGCTCACCTCGACACGTGGAGCCGTATGATCAACGAAGCTTCCGAGACGGTAAACTGCCGGGGTTGCCATCGGTGGTTCATATGAACTTGACACACGGTCGTTGCCTGGTGGTCCGAGCCTACGGACAGCGAAGGTCAACTGAGAAAGAAACGTGAGCACAAACAAAAAGCTCTTAGCCATGTACCATCCATCGGTCCGTTGCAGTTGATTCCCGTAGGCTTGACCATGGATCGGACTGTTCCAACCACTGTGCATGGTGCTAAGGCCAATAAGCTCCAGAAATTTGCCGTAGCAGATTGATGTTGAGTCAAATGGCTTTGCGAGCTGAACCATGAGGAAGTGCAGTGCTCCATCTGCTAGCGAGATGTCGTTCTGTCGAAGAATCCCCACGAACGCTGACCGATGGATAAATCCCGATCGTGCGACGTCGTTGTACGCAAACATTTGGCCCATGTCTGCTCCTCCGTGAACATTTTGCCTTCGTCCTGCTGCGATGATTCGTATTTGTTCCCTGGTGGAACACAAAAGGTTAGTGCGACCTCTAGCACCAATCGAGACGCTAACATACCATTCGCGGGGATCTAACTCGAGGAAGCGCACGAGAGCGGAGTAGTCCACCATGCCCCGGCCGGATTGCCCGAAGTGCTGCCCGACAGCATGAACCACTTGGCCAGGAACAATAACTCCAACCATTGTGAACGCGTCTTGAACAGCGTGGAGTGGGATAACTCCTGCCATGACTGGGTCGTACGAGCGGAAAAGCGAGAGAAGATCGGCAAAGCACTGGGCGCGAGCAAACGTATCACGCAGTTCCGCCCTAAGCGCTTGTGAAGACAAGGAGAGCATTCTTGGTTGTGGCGCCATGGATGCCCATTCCATTGAGGTCGCCATCGGATGGCGGAGCTCCGCTCGCCCTGGATAGAACTGATCGACATGCGCCACGGGACTGATCGGGAGCATCGGCGTGTTTTGGTAATGGATCGGCGACGTCACCAATGCGCCAGCAGCAGCATAGCTATAGTAACCACTACTATCGTCACTGCCGATGCCGATACTCGGAGCTGTCATGGGGCGCTGGACCGCTGGCGGATGGTACATCGCGCCAGCGCCTCCGCCGTACGCGCCGACTGCTGGATGTGCATACGGTGCAGCATGGAAGCCGCCTCCATACGCGTGGGATTGCGGCGCTTGGAACGCGTCGTAGCCACCGCTCGATGGCGCACGCGTTGCCTGCGCTGGCTCGAACGAGTGTGTGATGCCCCGCCAGTACTCGGGGTCCAGTGGCGTCGGCCTTCGGCTGTCGTACTCGTCGTCGTCGTTGCCGTCGTCCATGTGCGACAGCGCCGCTATCATCTCCATCGTCGTCGCTCTCGTCACTGGGAAGAAGAATGGTGTATTGGACGTCCTGCCCTGCCTGCTCAACCCAATCACAGCGTCGTTCCGTTTGCGATCGTTTCACTTTTGCCATTTATCTCTTCAACTGTCGCGCGCCTCCCTATTAATATATTTGGTTGCTCGCACACAGCCCGTCACGGCCACCACGGGACTGCAGTCGCGTACACACAGAGACGGCGCATCGCGGGGACGTCGTCCGGTCCGTGGAGAAGAGGCTCCTCCCGCCAAACGTGCCACTGGTTTCCATTTCGTTTTTGTTTCCTTTGCGTTTTGGCGGCATGTTGCCGCCAAACGAAAAACGAAAGACGAAAAAACGAGTTGGATGGAAATCGAGTAATCTGATTGGTGCAAAATCACCCATAGTGAAAATAAGTGCGACGTTTTGGGCCACATTCCAGAGTTTCCCCCAAAATGGCGAGCGACTCCAGTGACGCGGTGTATGACGTCGTCGTAGTCGGCGGCGGGCTCATGGGCAGCTCTGCCGCCTACCACGCGAGCGCTGCCGGCCAGCGCGTGCTGCTTCTCGAGCAGTTCCCGTTGCTCCATGCCAAGGGCTCGAGCCACGGTTCCAGCCGCATCTTTCGTGTCGCGTACACGGACGCGGCGTACACCAAGATTTGCATCGACTCGCTCGCCATGTGGCGCGAGATCGAGCAGAAGGCGGGTGTCAAGCTTCTGGAAATGACCGGTGAGCTCGACTTTGTGGAGCGTCCGCACAGCACGAAGCTGGACGAGGTGGCCAAGGTTTTGGAGAGCCACGCGCAGCCGCACGAGGTGCTCACCGGCGCCCAAGTGAACGCGCGCTTCCCGGGCTTTGCACTGCCAGCCGATAGCCACGCCGTGTTCAGTTCGAGTGCGGGGATGCTGAACCCCACGCTCGCGATGAAGACACTGCAGCAGTTGGCGGCAGCACACGGCGCCGAGATGCGCGACAACTGTCCCGTGGTGTCGGTGAGCGAGTCCTCTGCTGGGCTTATTGCCGTGGCCTTGGGCGATGGTAGTGTGGTCCATAGTAAGCAGTGCATCGTGACTGCGGGGCCATGGACAAAGAAGCTGCTGGGTGCGCAATCGGGCGGCAAGACCGAGATCGCGATCAACCCGATTGCGACGTTCGGGACCTACTGGAAGTGCGCGCGAGGGAGCGAGCCGCTCTTCACGCCTGCTCGCTTCCCCGTGTTTATCAACTATGACGAGCCGTCCGTGTATGGTCTACCGATGGAAGACCCGGCGTACGGCGTCAAGGTGTGCGTGCACGGCGGTCCGAGCGTGGATCCGGATACGCGCCAAGCGATCACGACGCAGTCCGAAGAGGACCAAGGCACGGTGCAGCAGTTTCTGACCAAGTTCATGCCTCAAGTGGATGCGAACGCCATCACCAAAGTGGATTTGTGCATGTACTCGATGACCAAGGACGAAGATTTCATTCTCGACTTTGTGGACGCGCCACCGGCCACCAATGCGGTTTCTTCGACCACAAAGCAGCTCGTCGTCGGCGCTGGTTTCAGCGGCCACGGCGCGAAAATGACGCCCGTGATTGGCAAGATCCTCGCAGACCTCGCGATCCACGGCAAGACGTCGTACCCACTTGAAAAGTTTGCGATCGCCCGCTTTGCAGCATGATGGTGCGGAACGTACTGAGGCAGTTCACGACGTGTACTGGAATAATGGCAACTCGTCCTCATTTTCGACTGTGATTGGCTGAATGAAGTCTTCGCTTGCACATCCTGGGATGATCCAGTATGCAGATGCACCGGACATTTCCAAAGACTCACACCGACGGCCTCGCGATCGTCGCCGTCACCGCCGTTCTTGTTTGCTGCTGCTCGCGCTCCAATGGACAGCCCGATCCGCATCGTCAATGCCGCGACGCTCGTGTGCCTGCGCCGCTCGGCGTCGTCGGCGGTCTCGTGGGATGTGCTGCTCGGCCAAAGCGAAGTGAAAAACTGGCTGCGCTCGACGCCGGCGTCGACGCGGATCATGAGGTACCCTGGCGAGTGGAAGTTTCCCGGAGGAGTCGTGGACATCACCGACGCGTCGCTGGAAGCGACGGCGCTGCGTGAGCTCGAAGAGGAGTTCATTGGGATGGTGCCGTCAAACGCGTGTGTCTACTTTCTCGGCTCCAAGATCACGCGACCGATCCAGCGGCAACGCCATCGCATGGCCAACTTTGTAGCGTTTCAAGACGAAAACGACTCGTGGATGAATGCCGACGCGCTCACGCGAGTGAACGAAGCGCTCGCGACGAAGCGCGAAGAGTTTGCGCGCCACGTCGCGTCTGGGCAGTACTGGCAAATGTCGGACGAGCAGAAGATGCAAGTGTCTCCAGAGATTCATCGTGTGCAGTGGTTCCCCGTCGAAGTCGCCATCAGCATGATGGGCGCGTCGCTGATCGATCCATACACGCCGATCGACGACTGGCAGCGAGACCAGTTTGATTCCCACGCTGTGGCCAAGCGTGATCCAATGTACATCAGCATGCGCATTCTCCAAGACATTGCAGCATTCGCGTCACGCGACGAGCTGCGCACGTTCGTCAAGACGCAGCACGCGCCGTCGCTCGCGAGCATGGCCGACACGGCCAGCAATCTCTAGAGGCCGTGATACTGATATAGGTGAATTCAGAATATAGGCGTTGGTTATATTCACCAATATAACGTTTGATTGTCAGGAATGTCTTCGCCTTTTTTGATGAATGGCCCCAGTCACCATGGGTATCGCCACGGGCAAGAATGTGAAAAAAGGTGGCGGCGGCGGCAAGCGCAAGCGCCAGGGCAATAAGGTATACGCCAGTACGAGGCAACACACAGGTACCTGTGTGAGACGCTAATCTACTGTCTCTTGCTGATGCGTCTAGAAGGCGTCAGCGACAGCGCCTGCGGCCGAGCAAGTGAGGAGCTCTGTGAAGGCGCAGACCAATGCGCTGCTCAACCTCGCGAGCTTTTCGAACCCCAACCCGAAGACTCTGGGTCCGTTCTCGGACCGCCACCGCACGCTTGTCGTAGGTGACGGGGACTTTTCGTTCTCGCTTTCGCTGGCGGTGTATTTTGTGAGTGTTTTCGCGAGCAGCACGTTCGTGGTGATTTCAAGCCGCTGATACAATTGTGCGCATCTGTAGGGAGGGCGGAACGTGACTGCGACGTGCTACGACTCGAAAAGCGAGCTTCGCGACAAATATAATACGGCGCTGACGAATGCCGACGCCCTCGAGACTGCTGGCTCGGCCGTGTATTACGATGTGGACGCGACGGCGCTGGAGAACCAGCCGTGGATCCACGACGTCGAACGCTTTAACAACGTCGCATTCAATTTCCCGCATCTTGGCGGAGCGACCGAAGCCGACGTTGAGAAGAACCAGCAACTCTTGCGGGACTTTTTCTACTCGACACGAGCGTTCCTGCACCCGACCCACGGACAGGTGCTGGTCGCGCTGCGTGACACGCCGTTCTACAACCGATGGAAGATCGAAGACCAAGCCAAGATCAGTGGCTTCAAGCTCAAGCGGTATGCGTAGAGGCAAACACTCGTCGGCCAATTTGGAAAGTGCTAAACTTTGTCAATACGCAGTGTTGAGGCCTTCGGTAGCAGCATGTACACGGGGTACCAAGCGCAGCGCACGCACCCGGCCTCGTTCAGGGGCGAACCGCCATCAACCACGGGCGCGAGGTACTTCATTTTCGTCAAGGACCCCGCGATCCACCCAGAGGACCCACGCTCGTCCACGTCGACCTCAAGCACCGGAAAGGTTGGTCCAGCAGCGTCCAAGAAGAACAGCAACGCGCTGGGCAAGGTAACAACAGTGCGAGGTTACTGCAGAGATTGCAGGGACCCAAGGTCTCACCATTGTGTCCCGTGAAAAAACTGTATCAGGGCAAAGCCAAGCAAGCAGACGCCAGTTCGACGGCCAATTTGAACTGCAAAGTGTGTGATATCGCGTTTCGCGACAGCAAGAAGTTTAACGGCCACATGAACTCGGCCAAGCACGCGCGCAAGGTCAAACAGCAACAGAAAAAGAAGCCTGGCAAGTGACCTGTGCACAATACTGATTTAGCGTAGCAAATTTGGTGTGGTCCACGCTGGGTAGATCCAACTTTTTGCACCATTTTTGACAAGCTCCAATCGAAAAAGATCGGGCCGAACAATGCTGGCTCTGCTGTGCCGCGGTTCCTCTCTTCGCTCGACGACGCACCCATTCAAGACCATGGGCTCTCGTGCGGCCTTGAGCTCCGCTGCGGCGAAGCCCTCGCCGCTGCTGTCGACGGACCAACTGGAGACGCTGCTCGCGCAGCAAAAGGACAAGGTCAAGCTCGTGGACGGCTCGTGGTACCTCGACAAGAACCGGAATGGGCGCCAGGAGTTTGCGCAAGAGCGTCTACCGAATGCGCGGTTCTTTGATATTGCCGAGATCTCGGACAAGACCTCCACGCTGCCGCACATGCTGCCGACAGGTTCGAAGTTGAACTAGGTATTGGGATTGATGCAGGTTACTGACAAGCGATTTGAGTGCAGTGGAGACCTTTGAGACGGCAATGAAGTATCTGGGCATCTCGAACGACGACACTGTCGTTGTTTACGGTGGACCAAACTGTTTTAGGTGCGTCGAACCTCCCATTATAGAGTAAGCGCGGTGATGAGCTGGTCGGACTGACGTGGCGTACGTGCCCTGACAAGTGCGGCGCGTTGCTGGTGGACGTTCAAGTTCTTTGGCCATGAGAACGTGCACATTCTTAACGGTGGCCTTGCAAAGTGGAAGATCGAGCAGCGAGAGATCGTGTCGGGTGCTCCGGATGCTGCCGTCAGCACCGCAGTGCCCTACACGGCCGATCCGCAGCACGACTTTGTCGTCTCGTGGGAGCAGGTGTGTCGCCTTTCATTGGTTTCTCGTTCTCTACAGAATCTAACTAACACATCATGATTCCTTTTGCCAGGTGCTCGCCAAGCTCAATTCCAAGACGCAAATCGCGGATGCACGCGGTCCAGGTCGCTTCAACGGCACGGATGCGGTGGGTAGTGTCCGTTATACACGGTATCCGTCTGTGCAGTACACTGAAAGTCCTGGCCTGTCTCGTAGGAGCCTCGCCCGGGAATGCGCAGTGGTCACATGCCTGGTGCTGTGAACGTTCCATTTTCCAAGCTTGTGGCGAAGGACGACTACTCGGTACGATTGGCGGACTTAGTGACACTGGTTCTACTCGATGGAAACTGATGCCAGCTCTTCCTAGGTTTTCCGTGATGTGGGCGAAATCCGAAAGGCTTTTGCCGACGCGAGTATGCAAAGCTGTACTTGGTGGTCATCTATGAGGCAAAGGAGACTGATTGCTAGTATGTGGGTCTTGTAGATGTGACGATGGACGAGACCAGCCCGGTGATCACGAGGTACGCTCTCAAACGAACTCACTTGGATGTTTCAAGCTCACTCACTGACTTTCGTGGCTTCTACCACAGCTGTGGGTCGGGTGTCACGGCGTGCGTGCTTACGTTTGGCCTCCACCTCATTGGGAAACCCTTGGACAAGTGAGTTCGATTTGACGGTGGCTAATGATGGTCTTGCTTCGAAGACTGACGTGTTCTTGTTGATAGGGCCCCGGTGTACGACGGCTCCTGGTCCGAGTGGGGACTTCGCGACGACCTTCCGGTTGTCACGTCCAAATAAGCAGGCGAGAAGGCAATCTCAACTTGAGATTACAACGACTAGAAAGAAGAATTGAAATACGGAGCCAACAATCAATGAGTGAACAATGCAGGAGAGGGTGGACGTAAATCAATACTGAGTTTGTTTTGCAGATGACAAAGTTTGTTATCGGGATAGCCTGATTATAATTTCAGGGAAGTAAAGTGAGTACGCCTCAGTCATTAGACGGGCGTTTGGACAGCGCCGCTGTAAACTTCGGGCGACACGGCCTCCGTGTCAGCGTCGTTGTTCAAATTGCGGCGCTTGTTGAAGGCAAAGGCTGCAGCCGCAACGGCAGCCACAGCGCCGATCACTGCTGCACCAATGGCCACTATGTGAGAGTTGCTTGGATCGTTCGAGTCCTCTGCCGCAGACAGCTGAGAAGCCGTGACTGCGATCGCTGGAGCGACAGTCGTCGGAGCCGTTGATGGTTGAGTCGTCGTGGGCACTGGGGTCGAGGTCGGCGGGACAGTCGCCAGTGCCGCCGTCGTGGCAGGTGCGTCGGTTGTAGGAGCTACAGATGGGGCAGGAGTAGGCTTCTCCCCTGTTGGGATACTGGTCGACGGCGCAGGGATTGGCTTCTCCCACCCGAGGATTACCGGGCACGGCGTCGATGGCGCGGGTGTTGGCGTCTCCCAACCCGGAATCAACGGGCTCGGGGTCGACGGGGCAGGCGTCGGCTTTCCCCATTCGGACCCACCATTAAATGGCGTTGTCGGAGCAGGCGTGGGCTTCTCCCAGCCAGGGATTCCTGGACACGGCGTTACGTTCGTCGTCGCTGCTGCGCTCTTTCCCAACCCTTGGATGCCCGGGTTTGGAGTGGTCTTCGGTGACGCGTCGGGCCACACGCAGCCCCAAACGCCTGCGTGGATCTTGACACACTGTGCGTCCGCTGGCGCAATACACTTGCCGCCGTCGGCGTAGCTCTTGAGGTCCTTCAGACAGTCTTTCACTGCGACGTCACCCTTCTTTGGACACCACAAACCAGCGGGTGCAGCGCCTGCGCCGCTGCAAATCGGTCCGTCTGTGCAGTACGTCGCGTCGCGCTCGACGCTCACCTCGATGCAGTTCGCAGCATCCGCACCACGAACAGTTAGTGTTGTCACTACCACGAGAGGTACCGAAACCAACGCGCTTGGCAGCTTCATCTCGTCGAGACTGGGAGCTTCGTGTCTGCTTTGCCGGGGAAGAGGAAAGTCGAGAAGTGAGGCTATGAGGAAGCGTTGATTCCTCTGTCAGTCGTCGCCAACGCTCGCGTCACTCACAGCAATAGCGTGACGCGATCAGCACCTGCGCCTGCCTCTTGCAAGGCTACATATAAGCTGAGAGACGCCACGGCCCCGGAGACGGCCCCGGAGGTGCGTCGAGAGTGGCGTTGTGGAATTGGTGACCTTTCGATTCACGTGATACCGGAGACTGGACGACTGTCTGCCACAGACAGAGCACAGAAACGCTGCTATTTGAGTAGATATGCTCGATATTCACTACCGTACACTTAGTTAGTTAGTTTTGACTGATTGGTCTGGCTCCTTTGTGTGCATTGCCGGGCCATTTCGACCAAGATTCTGCAGTCTCTTCACGTGGTCCGTTCGCTCGATTGACGCAATAGAACGTGTTCCTCTCGATAGGCGACAACAATAGTACGGGGGTGGCATCGCGGCGGTGTCCAACTGGCTAGGATTGGCGTGGGGATTTCAAGGGACCTTGTTTCGGCCTTTTCCCCACAGGCATCACTTTGGTTCAGCATGTCTCAACCACTTTCCATGCTGGCACCATAAAATCTGCCTTTTATTCATCTTTCTGTGGCCCACACAACTATTTCATCTGACTCGCACCTGATGCGACCAGTCTCAGATAGACGGTTTTTGCTGGCATCGATTTTTGCGCGCGGACCCATTTTTCCGCTGGCCGCCAGAAGAAACTAAACCCGCAAAAGGCCGCGTCCGCCTCTTCCTCGCTCTTCCCTCCCATTGCTTCCTTGAGGTCTCCACTGGTCGTCTGTCCTCTTCTCTCTCTCTCTATCGTTGCGTATCGCTGGGTGTATCTCAGTGTGGATGGCGCGCTAGAACCAACGGAGAGCGAGACGCCCACCGAAACCCCGAAACGGATTCTCGAAGAAAAGCACACAACATGGACAGCTCATCACCGCGACGCCGCCACGAGCCCGCGGCATCCCGACGCCCTTCGCTGGGACTTTCGTTTGCGGTGTCGGCGCCAACCGCGACGCCCGACGCGCCGATGGAACGCAAGACGTCGCCTCGGCCAAACCAGCAAGACGCTGTTGACGAGAGGGAGTTGCACGCCCACAACACCGACGCACACGACGGTGTCGGAGAAGATGAGCTGCAGACTGCAACCGCAACGGGAGCGCAGCGCAGTGCCGTCGAGAGTGCTGCCGATGCGCTGCTGCAGCGACTGCGGCTGCGTGCGCGCGTCGCCAAGCCACCGACACCGAGGGGCGACGGCGGCGAGGCGTATGGCGATGACGGAGACAATCAACAGACAGCGTTCCCGCTCATGCCCGAGTTGGAGCCACCAGCGTCGCCGCAGGGATTGCCGCCGCCATGTACGTTATGAGCTAAAATCAGTTCTAGTCTGCCACGTTAACGACTTACCATGTTCTCTGCTTTAGTGAGCGTGACACAGCTGCGAGTCTCTGGTCGGCTTCACCACGAGATACGAACTACGTCCAGGCATGAACTGCCGCCGAACCACAGACACCGACCCCCCAATGCAAGACCACACATTATCTCCAGACCGACACGGCCATTGGCATACCCTGGAGCCGACGGCTTTTCATTCTCGCCGCCCGTTCCGGCCCATGGCGAGTGGCATTTGGCATTCATGGCGCGCGCAAACCAACGCCGCTCGCCAGGTGAACAACTCGACCTGCCCGAGTTTGTGGACGATGCCTCCAGCGATATGAGCAGCCACGACCGAGTAGACGAGTTTTTAGAGGATGGCGCTGTGAGCGACGGCGAGCTGCGAAGTATGCCACCGCAGATCATGCGAGGCCTTGGAAGCGAGAGTGACGCCTTCAATCTCTCGGAAGATGATGACCACATTGGTGGCGCATACGACGACGGGGAAGACGACGACAATCATGATGACGCCGAAGACACACAGAGCGAGCCAGACCACGGAAACGCCTCGTCGGCTAGTTTATCGAACCGCGACGTCAACGTGTCCAAGGCGACCGCGCTCAAGAACGCCATGATCCGGAATCTCACACAGCTGGCATTCCACCAGGACTTGTCCCGTGTCGCCCTGGACGCCGGTGTCCACGATATCGAGCAGTACGATTCCGACTGCGAACTCGCGTACGTCGACATTTTTATGATTCTCGTCAAGCTCGTGTGTGATGCTCACCATGACATCGCGCCACCGCGTGCCGGTATGTCATCGTCTGCGGTGTCATCTTCACGAGACCATTCATTGGCGACTCGTGGAGATGGCGACGAATCGCCCCGCGTGCAGTTCAAATGGCCCGTGTTCGACATGGCTCAATTTGAGTTTGGCAACGCACGGGCCGGTACCTGTTTTGAGAGCGTGTGCGTGCTCATCAATTTGCCGAAAATCGCGATGGACCGCACCGAAGAGCTCATGGAGATACTCTCGAGCTGCCTGTTTTCCATGATCGGTGACCCGATCCAGGTGCTGATCCCGTCAGTGAGTGCAACGGGGCGAACCAAGGGCCATGCGTTCCTTGAATTTGACGATCCGGCCATGGCACGCACATGTGCAGCAGCCGTGGACGGGTTGACATGGGGTCGCGGTCCGTATGGCCGCATCCGAGCAAGGCTATTCCGCCAGTACCAAGTCAAGTCGCCGGCTCCTCCAGACGCGCTCACCGGCGTAGTATCGAATGGAGAAGTAGCTTTCGGCGCGTCTCGCCCGCTCCAACACTCTCAGCGTCGCGAATTCCATCAGACATTGCCGCCACGCTACGAGGATTCGCTGACCGCAGAATTGCTTCGCCAATCTCGTGAGCTGTCGCGTGAGGATCTGAATGCGTCCGAAGTCAGCAACAGCGTATCGTGGAACACGGACTCGCAGGCGTCCCTGGGATTCGACGAGAGCGACCAGCAGCGAGCCCATTTCCACCTCAATCGGAGCAATAGCGGGCGACAGCACCAGCATTCTCTGTCGTCGCTAGAGGAGCTGGCGTTCCACCGAACGCGCGGCGATGGCGCCATGCATCTCGGGGAGCTGCGGCTCTCGAGTGACGGTGAGGATGATGACTTCGACGGGGCAAGCTCCACGACCGATACGGACCTCCAACTCGCCGAGGCGATTCTGAACCGTGCCCGGACGGAACCGTCGACGGCGACAACGGCCACTGCGCGCGCTCTGCGGATTCAGTCACTCCGTCAATCGCTTCCGCCTCTGCCATCCGAGTCCAGTGGTAGTGGTAGGGCTATTCCGAGGTTCCTCCCATCCGCAAGTGCCAGCCTGGGCGAGCTTTCAACCACCGCCGCGTCGATGGCATCTCCAGCGTGGCCTCCCCCGTCGGGCGTCGACATTGAAGGCCCCTGGAAGGCGTACTGCGAGGAATTGATCCAGCGCAACCGCGAGATGCAAGAGCAGGTCGCTTACGCTCGCCGACGGATCGCAGCTCTGGGCCATAACAACCAGAAGCTGCATTTGCTGATCGACCGCATGGAGCGCGACCGCGACGGTCTCATGTTTGAGAACGATCTGTTGCAGACCCAATTGCACGGCTACGAGGACCACGAGCGGCAGCAAGAGGCGCTGATGAAAGAGCTTGCGGCCTTGCGTCGCCGCATGAAGCGACGCGACCAGCGCATTGAGCGAGGCCTGCTGGACAGCAGCGGACTCATGGGCCATGGGCGCGGCGGCGTGGCCGTGGACTTGGAGGGCGGCGTCATGAGCATTGACGAGTTGGAAGAACAGCTCGTCCAGAACATTGTCTCGTCGCGACGGCTCGACGACCTCAAGGAGTGGGAGCAAATGCTCGAAGGCTCGCTCGCACGCGTGCGGTCCATCAAAGAAGAGATTGCGCTCGAGCTGCAGAAGCGCGTGGCCCAGCAGAACGACGACCACCAGGCGCAGGACCACAAGCTTTGCGTCGTGTGCCTGTCGAACGAGAAGAGCATTTTGTGTTTGCCGTGCCGCCACTTGTGTCTATGCCAAGAGTGCTCGCAGCACGAAGAGCTGGACAAGTGCCCGATCTGCCGCCTCGTTGTCGACAACATGCTGCTCGTGTACGCCTAAAAGCATGCCGCCAACCCATTTTCGACAAGCATTCCATACAATAAATAACGGAGATTACAAGCGAATGAAAGATTCACTCAGAGACTGGCGAGGTGCATTATTGCGTGGGTTCACGTGGAGCGTGCGAGCTCAAGACCGTGGTCGCCATCATGACCATGTTGGGGCGTTGGCCTCGATCGAATGGTGAGTCCTCACTGGGTCGCCTAGCCGTTCAAGTGCCATGAGCTTTATTACTTGATGCCTGTCTACTGTAGGTCCAAGCAGTCACGTCGTTCCACTTCACGTAAAGAATTTACGAGGCGAAAAGTCGAAGCACAGTGCAGTTCATAACGCCAGCATTGCAGGCCCCGCTCTCGTCCGCGGCTCGCATTCGTCGGCAGCAGCAACGACAAGTTATTGTGTGTTGCCGTCACCCTCTGATGATCCCAAATCTTTTCCCATCGTTTGTGCGCGTTTGCACATGTACACATATTTGAGTCCACGGCAAACAAACATTGTGTAAACGATTAAACCTCGGTTCTTAGTTACGGGTACTGGCGTATAGAGGGCGATGTTAGCTATCGATAGAGCACTTCAGCGTCTCCTGAAACAGAGTTTGTGTGGAGAGATCGATTTTCCCCCGAGGCACCCAAGTTAATCGTCAAAATTTGTGAACATTTTTTCTTTTCTGAGTTGGTCAAAATTTTTTGCTTAATCTCGTTATTCTGTCTAATTGAGTGTTTTCACCTTCAAAGACGATGATTTTGAGGTTGTTTGTTGATTTCGACCACAGTCGTTGTATTGGATTCCTAAACTTCAAGTGCCTTTTCCCATAAAAAGAGGTTTTTCACTAAATTATGAGGTCAAACTTTGCGTGCGTTTTTATCAAAACCTCAAAAACCCTATAAGGATACTTTTGTTTCCCAGGGACTCATTTCCAGTTCGAGGCGCTGGCGGCGATAACGCTTCCATGCTTTGGTCCTGCGTTAGCGCAATCGAACTTCGACTTCATCGCTGCAAAATTTCCGACTGGCCACTTTGCACAATGTGTTGTCTTTTTAATAGAAGACCAAAACTGATACCTTTCCAAATCGCTAATATGTGTGTGAATGTGCGCAACAATGCTACTTTCTGTTTAGATATCCGCTCTAACAAGATGAGAGATGAGAATCAAAGACAACAGGGAATACGTGTGATGCGCATCCTTGAAGTTTCGTTGGGTGGCTTTGGTTTGTCGCGGACGAATCGCCAGCGATTTGCAGACAGAGATCGAAAGTAGAACGGGCTTCCCCACAGCGTAATGCTTTTCTAAGGGAGATTAAACTCGTGCCATTTCAGATTCTACCGGCAGAGGTCCAAGCACCAGTGCTCCGCCTTCTCAGCCCACTGTCTACCACTCACCATGGGCGCCAACTCTTCAAAGGCGACAGCAACCCCATCGACGGAGAAGCAGCGCGCGGATCCGTCCGTGCGCGTCGTCACTGCGACCGCGACACCAGCGCCGCGCAAGAACTTTGGCGCCTACGGATGCGCTGTCGGTCTCGCGATCCAGGCCAACGCCAAGCAGCAGCAGTCCCGCGAGGCCAGCGCCAAGCAGCAGATGCAGCAACAGCAGGAGCAGGCGGCCGCGCCCGCCAACTAGGCGACGAGATATCGTTGGTTTCGAAAATCTGTCAGTTCGGATCTCATCGCGGCGGATCCCACACTGTGTGGGCCGCCCACAGCGTGGGATCCATAGTCTGATAATGGTGCTCCACGTGAGAATGTCCATCTGGTTTTGCGTGTTCTGAGTTGGTTACGGTGTGTGTGTCCATGCATTGAAGCCCCTGCGTCTAAGGCATGTTCCGCCCGCGCTCCTCCGTTTGCACTAGGGACACATCCCGCCGGCTGGACGGGTTTCTCCGGACGCTTCGATCGCTCCTGGACGTTGGACGAAAGTCTGGGACGACGTTTCTGGCCAAACAGAACTTGATGGAGGAAGGCCGTGTGGCTTGTGAATTGGATGCGGCGGATGTGTCTGGTTGGGTGGCCAATGCGATTGGAAAAAAATAGTCAGAGGCCGAAGGCATCAGCGATTCCACTGGCTAGCCGGTTCCCGTCAACACATCCGTTTGCACAGGTATATGCATTCTGGAGGTATTCAAAAGTCTAATCGTTGAAAGTATGTTATCCAATATGACAGGTTTTCGCAATTATAGAGGACAGAAGAGACAGACCACCTGGCTTCTGGCCACTGGGTATTGTCCGGTTCATCCACTCAGACGCAGCCACGCCTTTTCGCATTGCGGATCTGTCCGTGACGCGGACATGCAAAGGCGAGATGCAATAGAGAGCCGACCGCATCCTGGTGTGTTGCCGTGCACCGTTGGTCTGCGTGCCTTGGCTGAGGGGGCATTCCTGATTCTGCAACGCTTCCGCTGCCTTCATTCATCCACTTGACAGATACTAGAACGCACACACCATGGTTCGTGTCGCTTCCGCTCTGCTGCTCGCGCTCTGCGCCGCGGTCGCCCACGCGCAACAGGACTTGGCGTCCGTGGCCGCTGCGCCCGCCGCGGTTGCCAACGCCAACACGTTCTTTGTGAACGACGTCAACAACCCGGTCGCGCCGGTCAGCAACGGCTTTGGCGCAGGCCTGAGTGAGGCGGTCGCCGACTACACGGCGCCGCAGCTCGTCGCGCCGCGAACCGACGAGCTCCCACAGCCCGTCCCGCAGAACGCGCTCGCCTCGGGCATTGCGACTGCCCTGCGTTCCGCCGACGCGCAGCCGCAGCCCCAAGTCGCAGCCGCGTTACCAGCGCCGAACGCGGCCGTGGACAACAAGCCCCCTGCGGAAGCCGCCGCTGCCCTCCCGGCACCGAACAACGAAGTAGCTCCCGCGGCTGCCGACGTCACGCCCCATCCGGAGGCTGCCGCTGCGATGGCTGCACCGAACGCGGCCGCGGACGCCAAGCCCCAACCCGTGGCCGCTGCCATGCCGGTGCCGATCGAAGCAGCCCGCGCAGCTGACGACGCCAAGCCCCACGCCGAACCATCTGCTGCGATGGCCGCACCGAACGCCTCGGTCGAGAGCAAAGCGACTAATTTCAAGGCCGGAGACAGCGAGGAACACAGCTCGGCCAGCCACGGTACGGTCGCTGCCACGCTCGCCGCGGGCGCCGTGGCCTGCGTGCTCGCTGTGGCCGCCGTCGTGATCGTGCGCAGGCGCAAGAACCTCAAGGGGAAGAGCTCCAAGACGCCCGGCACGCCCAAGAACGAGCTCACGTTTTTCCACGTGCAGTCGCGTCTCACGCCGCCCTGTGTGTGAGAAGCCTGAGCTGCTGCTTGTCAAATCGTCCACGTGATACTGTAGCCGTCCACGTGTTGTTGTCGTCATTGTTCTGCTGGCGCGTCCCATTGGGAAGACGCACTCGAGCCCCCAGCACCCACCACCCACGCTGTCCACTCATCCGTCGGCACATTTCGTATTCCATGCTTGCTTCCTCCAAGTAGATTTTGACTCCATGTAGTCTGGTAGAAGTAGTAGTAAAACGAGCCTATTTGTAAATGGTCGTACCAATTGAAAAATGCAAGTCCGTTGTTGCATTCTTACCACGTCACAGATTTTCAGCTCCCCATTCCCTTTTTTTTACGAGTCGGTTTTTACGAAACGTCGCCAAGCCCCTGGATCTGGATCCAGGCTTTCTTCATTGTGCCGCCATCCTCCTCAACAGTCGTCGACTGCTCGGCAGTGGTCGCTTGGATCTTTTGTGAGTTTCCTTACGGATCTGTTGTCCTGTAGAAGGCGCTGGCCGGACCGGAAAGCAAACGCAGTTAGTGCTGAGGGGATTGGACCGCCTTTTGCCCATGAAGCTCAAGCGTTTTCTGCTGCGATATTACCCGCCGGGGATCATCCTCGAGTACGAGCTGCGAGATGGCACGCGCGAGATGAAGGAGATCGATCTACTGCATCTCACGGCCGAGTACGCGATTTATCAGCTTCGGGTCGATTCACCTCGAGATGGAGACTAACGCTGTGGGTGTCCATTAGGTCGGATGTGGAAGTGCTCGTGAACCAAATCGTGTTTGAAGAGCCGCTCATCTCCGAGTCCAGGAAGCCGCAGTTGCGCCGCCTCATCTACAGTGCGTGTCTCCAGCGTCCGCCCCCCCATTGGAATCCTACAGGTCTAATCCCAAGCTACTGTGTGATAGAGCTCATTGAGAAGCTCGAGACCAACGACAGCAACGACTTTTACCTCTTCAAGATCCTCCGCGCCCACATTCTGCCGCTCACAAACTGTGCCTTCAACAAGTCGGGCGACAAGTACGTGTGCTCCACGAGTACCTTTTTTTCCCTCGATGGCTCATTTTCGTGTGGTGGCAAAATGGCAGGTTCATCACGGGCAGCTACGATCGCACGTGCAAGGTCTGGGACACGCAAACGGGAGATGAGCTGCTCACGCTCGAAGGCCACAAGAACGTGGTCTACGCGATCGCCTTCAACAACCCCTACGGGTAAAAATGTCTCATCTCTCAGTTTCAGAACGAATAGCTCACTTGGTCAACTGATATATCGCAGCGACAAGATCATCACGGGCTCGTTTGACAAGACCTGCAAGCTCTGGAGTGCCGAGACGGGCCAGCTCTACCACACGTTCCGCGGCCACTCGACCGAGATCGTGTGTCTCTCGTTCAACCCACAGGGCACGGTGATCGCGACGGGCTCCATGGACAACACGGCCAAGCTCTGGGACGTCGAAACGGGCCAAGAGCTACACACGCTGTTTGGCCACACGGCCGAGATTGTGAGTCTGAACTTTGATACTCAAGGTGAGCGGATCATCACGGGCTCGTTTGACCACACGGTCAAGGTCTGGGACGTGCGCAGCGGCCGCTGCATCCACACGCTCGCGGGCCACCACGGCGAGATCTCGAGTACGCAGTTCAACTACACGGGCGAGCTCTGCATTAGCGGCTCGATCGACCGCACGTGCAAGATCTGGGACGTGGCCTCGGGCCAAAACGTGCAGACGCTACGCGGCCACAACGACGAGATCTTGGACGTGAGCTTCAACGCCACGGGCACCAAGCTCGTGACGGCGTCGGCCGACGGCACGTCGCGCATTTACAACACCATGACGGGCGCGTGCCAGGCCATCTTGATTGGCCACGAGGCCGAGATCTCCAAGGTGTGCTTTAACCCGCAGGGCTCCAAGGTGCTCACGGCCAGCAGCGACAAGGTCGCGCGGCTCTGGGAGGTCGAGACGGGCGACTGTCTGCAGATGCTCGAGGGCCACACGGACGAGATCTTTAGCTGCGCGTTCAACTACGAAGGCGACACGATCATCACTGGTTCGTACGGTTCTTATTTGCGATTGGGAAAAAGTGGGTTTGTTTTGGGGCTCACGTTTTCGTTTTGTACGCTGTAGGCTCCAAGGACAACACATGCCGAATTTGGAAATGTTAGGAAGGTGTCTTGAGCCCGAGCCAGCCACACAACGCAACCGACTGCATTTTCATCCCTTTTCTACTAAACGAAATCCCTTTCATCGCTTCGCTTGTGCGATAAAGGACACCATGTCATCCTCTCTCGTACTCGTACGCATTTGCAGCGTGGTTGCGCTGCCTGTAGACACGTGACTCTGGTAATAGTAGAGACGCAGCGTAAACATTGGTGGCAATCATTGAAAATAATCCAATTATTAATTGCGTGGTTTTCAGCGAGCAGATTAATCTGACATTATAATTTCAGCAGCCCTGATGGCAGCCTCGACCTCCACTTTCTGATGGCACGTGTCTCGATGCCTGGCTATCAAGTGTTTCCGACAGTGTCTCGAGAACAGCATCCAGCAACTCCACGCGAGGCAGCTACAGTAAGAAAAAAACTTATCATGGCAGCGTGTATTAGTTGGGATGGACGAGGTAGCTGGAAATGCATTCAGGGAAGAAGACTATCGCTGGGGAATTAGCAGGTCAGGTAGTTTGAGGGACAGTCAAGATCCAATAGATCTAATTACCCGTATTGTGAGCTTCAGAAGACGGGAATTCGTGAGATGGATCGGATTAGAGTACTTTTTGTTCACTCGAAGCGGTTTTGCAATGGCAGCGGTGGGGCTCGCTGTAGATATCGTTATATCCTGAGTGGTATCGCGCAGTCTTTGCTGGAGTATCGCCACGAGGACGAAACTTTGGAAGACGCGAGCTGGTATCCTTTGCAATCGATTCCGTCCTCGTGGTCAACGAAATGGATCGTTTGACAATGCTCTCGGCGGGAACAGTATCCCCATGGAAGCGTTAAGTTCTTTCATCACTGTCCAATCGTATTTGTCACGGTCACGGTCCCGGTTTTGAGTGTCTGCTCAAGATCCACTGTTTTCCCAATGAACCCATGAGACCTGTTTGTCTGGAAACAGAATCTGATGGATCAGATTCTGGTAGGTGCAGTTCCAGCTGCGTTCCTTGTTTCTGGCATACTGTAACCACAGCATCATCTGCATCGAGGCCATGGCGGCGAGCGCGTCGTCTCTTGCAGCATCCGGGGCTTCTGCGGCCGCGCGCGCGCTCACGCAGCCGCTGTTGTTCTCGCTCATCACGTCGTTCCAGCGCGGCGTCTTGGGCATGGAGCGACTGCTGCTTGAGCGCGCCGACGCCGACGCCGCCGCCTATGCCATCGCCAACACAATTCCTGGACGACGAAAAGGCAAAGCCCACTATCGTCCAGTACGACAGCAACGACCTCCACGCACTCCAGGTCGTGCTGCGCGCAGCGACGTTCGCGCACGCGAATCCACAGCGCGGGCGTCTCCAGTTTGTCCACCGCGTCTGCGAGGCCGCCGCCGCTGTGGACATCTTCCACTATCTCTACGACCAGCTCGACATTGAACGACTTAACGCGTCGCTGCTGGCCAACTGCGTGCGCCACGCAGCGCGACGCGGCCACATCGAAGTACTCTCGTGGGTCGAGTCCACCTATGGACCAACGCCGCTGGAGGTGCTGCGCGGAAACTACAACGTCCTGACCGAGTGGTCGCCCACGACGCGCAACAACGCGAACGTGCTTCAATGGTTTGCAGACCGTGCACTGGGGGAATACCCGCTCGGCCTCGTGGAGCAACTCATCCGCTGGGGCGACGTCGAGCTCTTGCGCGTGGGCCTTGTGCGCTACGATCCGCATTCGCATCCGGGGGCGGCGCTCGTTCAGAACGCTGTGAAAGCAAGCCAATTTGCTATGGTTCGCTTGTTTGTGGAGGAGTTTAAAATCGGCTTTTGCATGGCGACCATACAGCTGGCGCTCGAGCACTGCCGTGACGATATCGCGCAGTACCTTCTCGCGCGTCGCAACGATGGGCACGTCTTGAGAAGACGCACGTTGCGGCCCGCTATAGTCTACGGCATCATCAACGCCAACGAAATGGACCGATTCAAAATGCTCGCATCCGTACCCGACTGTGCCGAGGTCGGTATCTCTATGGACACGTTACACAAACTCTATACACGCGTCGACCTGCGCGGGGTACTCCGGTTACTCTTGCCCGTCAGTTAGCTGCCGTCGACGGTCTCGCTCTTGACAGTGTGGGCAATCCGCAAAAACGACGCTGCCAGCACTCTATTAGAGTGTGCACCACACATATTCCCCGACGAATTCGTGGCGTTTGCGACGCGCGCGCTCACCGATCAGCTCGGGCCGTTAACGGCCTCTGTGATCATGTATGTACCAGAGCGAGCATTTCTCCATACGCTCGAGACAGCCTCTGCCGACGATGTCCGCGACGCTGTGCTCTGCCGTCTGCGGTACAGCTGGCGTCGGTTCGAGTGGGTTCTCGAGTACGATTTGGCGCGTGTCGATGGCCGCGTCGACTGCGACCTCGCCTTCTTGACGGCGTGTCTCTCGTTTGGGCGCAGCGAAGACCATCGACAGTGTCTAGAGAAGAGCATTCAGCAACTCCACGCGAAACGGCTCGCAGCTCTGCAGATTTCGTGATCCGTGAGATCAAGGCTGGGGCCAGGCAGGAGAAGGACTCACACCGCGAGCGACAAAATGGCGCCAATGAGAAGCCGTGCAGCCGGGGAACCTCGACCGTACTGGCCAAATCCAGAGTCGGGACTAGTCCGGAATAGTTGCCGCATTGCGTCCAAATCTTCACTCACAGGGCTATTATGGAATGAAACAATCTCTGCACCTTGAATGAAGCACACCAGCGCAAGTCGTCGCCCACAGGCAAGGCCTACAGGCAATGAGCAGAAGTCCATGAGCCATGACGATATACAGTATCAAACTCGACGGGTATAAGTATTACTCCCCCTAAGCAACTTGACCAATCCTCTTTACTTTCCTTTTCATCCAATCAATACCTCTCCTTCGTCTCCTCACGTATTTGGATTGGTTGATAATCAGCGTCAACGACAGGCTGGTGTGGTGTTGGCAAGGAGAACGCAAACGGCCAAGAGAGAAAAACCATGGCGAATCCGATCTGGAAGACGGCGCCGAACAAGGCGCTCAAGATCATCAAGCCCATCGTGCACGTGGGCTTCGTGCCGCTCATCATCTACATTGCGCTCAAGCAGGAGCAGGACCTCACGTGCGTTTTTCATCTTTGGGGGAAACAGAGAGAAAGTGATATCGACTGACGGTCTGGAGTTTTCTTTACTTTACAGGCTTTGGCAGATTCTGTTCCCGCTCGCGTCGCCCAGCGAGGGCGCGATGCAGTAGATCCCACCGGATATATGGACAGCGGGAGCGAATGAGTGGAGGTGGTTATAATGCAATACTAGACAGCACAAGACAAATCGCGCGCCATCGAGTTGCGTTTTTCCCTATGCGTCTATGAGTAGACTGACTGCTGCTGCGATACGTGCACTGCCGCCTGCATGCTGCACTACCATGTTTGGCCGCAAAGCCTACTCATACATCAACTTTTAACGTAGCTTGCCGACGTTTACCTCAAGAACGCGGCCGACACGCCGACGCGTCTTGTCGGTGGTGTCTTGGGCACGCTGACCTGAGTGGCAGTATTCA